>JBBPBX010005155.1:10102-25949 GCA_038048925.1 Garcialebias charrua | reverse complement strand
GAGTGTGTATTTACCTGGTTCACTACAGTTTAACTAGAAAAATCAGCCATAATATGACAAGAGCAGAGTAAAACCCTGCATGTCATCTTCAGCAATTATGCTTAAATGTTCATATTGTGTAAATTGAAATCATATTAAAGTTACCTAAAAACAAGAGAGTTACAGCTGTGTAATTAACCAGTTCATTTCAACTGTGTTAAAGCACTTGCAAGACTATGGCAGTTTCAAATCATTTGATTTTGTGAGTGCAGCAATTATCTATGAAAGAAAGTCAAAAACACAAAAGATTAATTTTTTTCACCACTGTATTGACATCAATAATAAACTATATACAGCAAAAGTCTTCTGCACAATTCATGACAACAGTCTACATCAAAGAATACAGTGTGGCAAATTGCAGAGCATATTACATCCATCCATCCATCCATTTTTGTCCGCTTATCCGGGGTCGGGTCGCGGGGGTAGCAGCCTAAGTAGGGAGGCCCAGAATTCCCTCTCCTCAGCCACTTGAAGCAGCTCCTCTGGGGGAATCCCAAGGCGTTCCCAGGCCAGCCGAGAAACATAGTCCCTCCAGCGTGTCCTGGGTCTTCCTCTGGGTCTCCTCCCGGTGGGACATGCCCGGAACACCTCACCAGGGAGGCGTCCAGGAGGCATCCTAACCAGATGCCCGAGCCACCTCAACTGGCTCCTCTCGATGTGGAGAAGCAGCGGCTCTACTCCGAGTCCCTCCCGGATGACTGAGCTTCTCACCCTATCTCTAAGGGAGAGTCCAGACACCCTGCGGAGAAAACTCATTTCAGCCGCTTGTATCCGAGATCTCGTTCTTTCGGTCACAACCCAAAGCTCATGACCATAGATGAGGGTGGGAACGTAGATCGATCGGTAAATTGAGAGCTTTGCCTTTCGACTCAGCTCTCTCTTCACCACGACAGACCGGTACAGCGCCCGCTTCACTGCGGATGCTGCACCTATCCGCCTATCGATCTCACGCTCCAGTTTTCCCTCATTCGTGAACAAGACCCCGAGATACTTAAACACCTCCACTTGGGGCAGGACCTCCTCCCCGACCCGGAGAGGGCATGCTACCCTTTTCCGGCTCAAGTAAAAGGGTATGTAATATGCTCCCC
Organism: Garcialebias charrua; assembly: GCA_038048925.1. Classification (NCBI taxonomy): domain Eukaryota; kingdom Metazoa; phylum Chordata; class Actinopteri; order Cyprinodontiformes; family Rivulidae; genus Garcialebias; species Garcialebias charrua. Next base: position 24,822 of record JBBPBX010005155.1, on the reverse strand, counting down.
CTCCCTGGGCTGCCACCTTACCGTGGTGGAGGGGTTTGAGCGTCCCAATGATCCTAGGAGCTATGCTGTCAGGGGCTTCATGCCCCTAGAAGGGTCACCCAAGGCAGACAGGTCCTAGGTGAGGGACCAGACAAAGTGCAGCCCAAAAACCCCTTATGATGAGTACAATTAATGGATACAATGTTCCCTCGCCCGGACGCGGGTCACCGGGGCCCCACTCTGGAGCCAGGCCCGGAGGTGGGGCACGTTGGCGAGCGCCTGGTGGCCGGGCTTTTACCCATGGAGCTCGGCCGGGCACAGCCCGAAGAGGAGACGTGGGTCCCCCTTCCCATGGGCTCACCACCTATGGGAGGGGCCAAAGGGGTCGGGTGCAATGTGGGATGGGTGGTGGCCGAGGGCGGGGACCCTGGCGGTCTGATCCTCGGCTACAGAAGCTGGCCATTGGGACATGGAATGTCACCTCTCTGGTGGGGAAGGAGCCTGAGCTAGTGTGTGAGGTTGAGAGGTTCCGGCTAGAAATAGTCGGACTCACCTCAACGCATGGCTCTGGCTCTGGAACCAGTTTCCTTGAGAGGGGTTGGACACTCTTCCACTCTGGAGTTGCCCCTGGTGAGAGGCCGAGCAGGAGTGGGCATACTTGTTGCCCCCCATCTTGGTGCCTGTACGTTGGGGTTCACCCCGGTGAACGAGAGGGTAGCCTCCCTTCGCCTACGTGTGGGGGGACGGGCTCTGACTGTTGTTTGTGCCTATGCGCCAAACGGCAGCGCAGATTACCCACCCTTTTTGGAGTCCTTGGAGGGGGTATTGGAGAGTGCGCCTCCTGGGGACTCCCTTGTTCTGCTGGGGGACTTCAACGCTCACGTGGGCAATGACAGTGAGACCTGGAGGGGTGTGGTTGGGAGGAACGGCCCCCCTGATCTGAACCCGAGTGGTGTTCTGTTATTGGACTTCTGTGCTCGTCATGGATTGTCCATAACGAACACCATGTTCAGGCATAAGGGTGTACATATGTGCTCTTGGCACCAGGACACCCTAGGTCGCAGTTCGATGATCGACTTTGTTGTCGTCTCATCTGATCTGCGGCCGCATGTCCTGGACACTCGGGTGAAGAGAGGGGCGGAGCTGTCAACTGACCACTACCTGGTGGTGAGTTGGCTCCGATGGTGGGGGAGGATGCCGGTCAGACCTGGCAGACCCAAACGTATTGTGAGGGTCTGCTGGGAACGTCTGGCAGAGTCTCCCGTAAGACGGAGCTTTAACTCCCACCTCCGGGAGAGCTTTGAACACGTTCCGAGGGAGGCGGGGGACATTGAGTCCGAGTGGGCCATGTTCCGCGCCTCTATTGTCGAGGTAGCTTATCAGAGTTGTGGCCGCAAGGTTGTTGGTGCCTGTCGTGGTGGCAACCCTCGAACCCGGTGGTGGACACCGGCGGTGAGGGATGCTGTCATGCTGAAGAAGGAGTCCTATTGGGCCTTTTTGGCCTGTGGGACCCCGGAAGCAGCAGATAGGTACCGACAGTCCAAGCGGCATGCGGCTCGGGTGGTTGCTGAGGCAAAAACTCGGGCGTGGGAGGAGTTCGGAGAGGCCATGGAGAATGACTTCCGTACGGCTTCGAGGCGATTCTGGTCCACCATCCGGCGTCTCAGGGGGGGAAAGCGGTACGCGACCAACACCATTTATGGTGGGGATGGCGTGCTGTTGACCTCAACTCGGGATGTTGTGAGTCGGTGGGCGGAATACTTCGAAGACCTCCTCAATCCTACTGGCACGTCTTCCACTGAGGAAGCGGAGCCTGGGGACTTTGGGTCGGGCTCTCCAATCTCTGGTGCTGAGGTCACCGAGGTGGTTAAAAAGCTCCGCGGTGGCAAGGCTCCGGGGGTGGATGAGATTCGTCCTGAGTTCCTTAGGGCTCTGGATGTTGTGGGGTTGTGTTGGCTTACGCGACTCTGCAATATCGCGTGGACATCGGGGGCAGTTCCCTTGGATTGGCAGACTGGGGTGGTGGTTCCCCTATTCAAAAAGGGGGACCGTAGGGTGTGTTCCAACTATAGGGGGATCACACTCTTAAGCCTCCCTGGTAAGGTCTATTCAGGGGTTCTGGAGAGGAGGGTCCGTCGGATAGTCGAACCTCGGATTCAGGAGGAGCAATGTGGTTTTCGTGCTGGTCGTGGAACACTGGACCAGCTCTACACCCTCAGCAGGGTCCTGGAGGGCGTGTGGGAGTTTGCCCAACCAGTTTACATGTGCTTTGTGGACTTGGAAAAGGCATTCGACCGCGTCCCTCGGGGGGTTCTGTGGGGGGTACTCCGGGAGTATGGGGTACCAGGCCCATTGATATGGGCTGTTAGGTCCCTGTACGACCGGTGTCAGAGCTTGGTCCGCATTGCCGGCAGTAAGTCAGGCTCGTTTCCAGTGAGAGTTGGACTCCGCCAAGGTTGCCCTTTGTCACCGATTCTGTTCATAACTTTTATGGACAGAATTTCTAGGCGCAACCAAGGTGTTGAGAGGATCCGTTTTGGTGGCCTTAGAATCGCTTCTCTGTTTTTTGCAGATGATGTGGTCCTATTGGCTTCATCAGATCGTGATCTACAGCTTTCGCTGGAGCGGTTTGCAGCCGAGTGTGATGCGGCTGGGATGAGGATCAGTTCCTCAAAATCCGGAGCATATTACATTTTGACTCTAAACAAACAAAACCATGTCAATACTGTTCATCATTGGTATCAGTCTGTAGCTGTTTTTGGACTTTCAAACAAAAGCACCAAACACCTGTTTGTGTCTTGGTGTGAAAGAAAGAAAGAAAGAAAGAAAGAAATGTTTCTTCAAACGGTGACGTCACGCAGCACGTGACACCAGGTGAAGCTGACACACACATGCAGTCTTCACCCGCTTCGGATGTTGTCTACCATTAAATGGCCATTATCAGTCATTATCATCCCTATACGTAGCGGTCAGATTGCCCCTCCTGTACCTCCGGTTTAAAGGTACGTTGTCACCATTACAAGCGATGACAGCAGGCTCCGCTAATAACACCCATTGTATGGACTGACAACATCCGAACCGGCTCAGTCTTCATGTAGGAGAACATGAAGCTGAAACACAAAACCCGCCGTGGCCTCTTTAAAGCTCCACTGACATGTTCTTTTAACTTTTCAAAAAATGGCACAACATATATAAATATTAAGATAGACCTCTGACCGTTTTTGCTAAAATAATGTTCAATGAATGAAATTTCCTCTCAAAATATTTTAAATTTAGCGCCGTTTTTTTAGACCGTAAATCCGGATTTTCCGGTCACGTGTCAGCAGAACCGATCTGACGTCACGTCCGATACTGAACTCTGCTCAAACCGTACATTGAATGGACAAAAATATAAACGCATCCGTCGAATTTAGCCAATTAAAACTACATTTTAGCGATTTGGCTTCAGTTTGGGGAAAAAAAAGTTATTTTGAGTGATGCACAACGAACGGAAAGGTTTATATTCTCCGTATNATGACTTTGAGAGCAGTCTTGTGTCATTTCTGACCTCTGATATTCCACTTCCTCAAGAAGAAGAAAAAAAATACACGCATGCACAGACTCTCGCTCAAATATGTACATGTACGGACGTGTATTGTTTTTTTTTAATGCACATCCTACATCTTTCACACAGGGCAGTATGACGTTCGACACAGAGTCACATAAAAACAGCAACAAAAAAAAGATCCTCTGGAACGCGTCACGTTTCCAACCAGTGCTCGTTTTTTTTTTTTTTGCTTTCGTCAACCGGCGTGCTGCTTCTTCTTGTTGCACTGCGTTGGGCTTTTTGTCAAATGGCACCACGGTTCCATACGGGTGCGTCTCTGGAAGGTTAGATGTATGCTGCTGCTGCTTATGTTGCTGCTGCTTATGTTGCTGCTGTGTTCATACTCATCTGCTCACACAGACTCATGTTCGTGCTGCTGCTGTTCGCCGTATTATCTTTGTACTACTCGTGCTTAGCATATTCTTAATTCATATCTTAGACCTTATTACTGTTTTTTATTTTTATTTTACAATTTATACTTGTGTTGAGTGTAACTGGGATCCTGTGTACACACTTTCGTTCCACCACGTGTACCACGTATGATGCGAACGACAATAAAGAAACCTTGACCTTAGTTGCCACAGACAAATGAGGGAGCATTATTTTTTAAATATATCTTCAAATCTGTTTTCACTCAGAATCCAATGTGTGAACAAAACAAAACAAGACAAAAAAACAATGGAAACCATGCTGTGATACAAGTTTGACATAAAAAAGTCAATAAATAAATACATAAAAGTGCCAGGTCATATAAGCAGTTTGTGTTTGAGCTGTAAACCTTTAATTCCTATAAGCACACTTTTAACTGATCTATTTCAGAAAGGGAGCAGAAAAAAAAGAAAGCACGATGTATGATTTTATTTTATTGTTATACTAAATAAAAGTAAAACACTTCAAAATCCCTGCCACACAGATTTCATTTAGTTAGTGAAGCAAAGCCCAACTTCCAAGTGCAGGAGGAATGATCTCCTCTTTTAATTGATAAAACTCATAAAGATAAGTGAACAGTTGTCCTCCCTGAAGCCATTCAGTCCAGTGTTGTGCTTAATAGGAAATATCAAAATACAGCAGTGCTGCTGCTCAGATCAAACAGGATGTAATTAGATAAATTGAGAAAGAAGGGGAGCAGCTTGGTTGTAAATTGCATGGTGTGCGCATGCTAAGACCCAAAATGGGCACAGCTGCACGGAGCTGCACTCACGATTTATCATCTCTACATCGCAGGAGCCAGCGGCCCACACCACTATTAATCATCAGCAAAATCATTTAATTCAGCCCAAGACCGACTATTGTCTCAGTCTCTCCACTCGCTCGGGACAAATCAGCCACCACAGCAGCAGCACACCCACCTCAGTTGGGATACAAGTGGTGGGTTAAAAATGCCTTTTTCTTTTTTATATTTTATTTTATGGGGGACAGGTGTGTAACCGCATCATCACAAAGGCAGATGGTACAGAACACCACTTTTATTATCTGTTTGTTTGTTTGTGTGTAAATGTAGTCATAAATCAGCAACTGCAACGTGAGGTATTACAAAAAACTAGTTTATTACTCAGTGTTATGTGGTATTTTAATAAAACAATGCTCTTTTTCTTCACGCACGGCTTGGCAGGGTTGTTGTTGAACTGCAAAGAGTTGATCAACCCATAAAGTGGAAAAAACCTTACTATTCTTTCAAAGTGTATTTCAGAGCACTGCTCTTCCTGTTGCAAAAATTGTTCTGAAATTCAGAAATACACTTTTTTTTCCCCCACTTACACCAGTGCAGTAAAATAATGATGCTGGAGAATGCCAGCCTTTAAGCTGCCTAAAGAGCAGATGAAATGCACGGTTCGCTAAAGAAAAGCCGAGCTTCTCCTGCTCACAACAGTGGCTGACTTATACTTGCACCTTCTCCGGCGCCCACTCAGATGCCTGTCGTGGTTTCGCCCTCTTTGCAGCCCATCGCCCAGAGCGTGTGTGTGTGACTGAGGCCAACATCCAGACCCACTGACAAGCAGAACGAGGCTGCAGTACAAACTGGGAAGGCCAAACGGTGACACGCAAATTACAGTAAACACACAGAGTCTGAAAGAAACGAGAGAAAACGCAACACAAAAGCCATGGGCACCACAAATAATTACACCGTGTAGCAAAGAGCACGAGAAAGAACCAACGTTTAAAACATGCAACAGCAGAAGAAACTCCTTTAAACAGATGCAATCAAAATAAACTGTCATCCGGGGAAACGCTCCGGCTTTTAGATCTGCTACATATTAAAACAGACATGCACGCTTAAGACATGAGCGCACACACGTGCACGACCAGTACACAAATCACTTCACAGTGAACACAAAACGTTTGTGTGTGTGATCATCCTGAAGAAGCACAATGTGCTTCCAAACACACAACTTATCCACCTAATGCATGTGACGATCATGTTGGAGGAAATCAATTCATCTGATTGGGACGGATGGAATATTAGCACAGATATGGAAACAGTTTGACTCTGCTGTGGATTTATTGTTTGCTCTTAATTCAAAGAACATTGTGAGGGGGGAAATAAAAAAGTGTAGTGTGTGAGAAAAGCACATTTTAAGAAAGTCTTCAGAACATTTTTGATGCCTGTGAACTCTAACAGCAGCAGAGTTTCACACTCGGGCGCCTGCTCATCTGAATGATGTGAAATGGGTGCTTTCTATCTTAGTTGCAAATATTTAAAATCATGTTTCTGAATTGTTTCGAGCAGCTCCGCTTAATGAAATTGTATTGATATAAATAGAAGACAAGAATAAACGTTGGTAAAACGTCGCTTCTCTTTCCAGTGCATGCCTACATTGGAAAAAGTTCTGGATAAATGAAAAGAAAGGAAACAAAAAGAGAAACCTGAAGCCATTTTGGATACATTTATTGCATATCATTTAATTGTATGAAATAAAAATAACGAGCACATATGAACATCACATATGGTTAGTGAGTGGTATCATTTTGCACAGCAAAATATATTTATATATTTACTATTTATAAGATGAAAGACTGATACCCATATTTTCAGGATTTTGAATTCTCGCTTTTATACATGCAGGGGTGACAATCCCTGAAGTTTTAACAATGTCCAGACATTATTGATTATATTAATATGAATTATTGCTTTGCAAAACATTGACGTTCTTTTAAGACAAATTTCTTCTGGTCTGAGGTGTAGCAGAAACATATCTTTCAAATAAATGGATAAAATACCCCAAATTGATGATACAGGAGAATATTTTTAGTGCATTTCAGTTGGTTAGTTTGGTGGAGAAAGACATTTCCAAAAACATTAGAAAAGTCACTTTGACTTGAGCAGAAAACTCACTTTATTCTCCCACAAAAGTTTTGTTTCTGATTTTCTAACCTTTTGCATTATATTTGATTTTCATCAGTAACATTTATAAAATACAATAATTAAATATATGGCAGAGACCAAAGCTCTTGCATTTTGCTTTAAAATACATGCTGAAAAAAAAAGAAGCACTTTTTATGCACTGGACACGTTTAACTGCTGTCAAAATTGGAGCCGAGCCAATTTCTATAAATGCATCTTAAAACGACTTTTGTACACCAGTTTGTAATATGCTTCAACCTGCAGCACATGTTTGCAACTAATAAGACTTTCTCCTTAAATTAAATGCTTTAAATTTACTCAAAAAAAGACAGACAAAAAAAGCACAAGTGAATATTTCTTAAATAACATTATAGGCTTAAAGCAACAGGCTAGACTTCCAGGGAATGGATTGTTGTTGTTTTTTATTGTATAAGTCTGTTTTTTTTACCCTCCTTTTGCACCAGGACCCCCTCGGACAAAAAGTTCCATGAGGGATGCTGCACGCGCCCTGCAGCCTGATGGAGCACTTCAACTCAACTGAAATGCACTGATATACATTGTAGGGGGTGGGGGGTGTTTATAGGTGGGAAGTCCTGTCACTTTTTTTTTTTGTCCCAAAAAGTGAGGAGTCCCACCTAAAAAAAAAAAAAATAAAGTAAAAAATAATATGAAGTTATGAATGCCATGCTGGAGTCAAGTCATGTGACAGAAAAAAAGGATCTTCAAGCATACAAATAAAATGAAAAATCCGTGCATGTCCAGCATGCAGCGACACATGTATGTCATGATTCAGTCTCTGCAACACAATGAGAGATGAGATGAGTCAAAACGGCAGAGTCCTCCAAGTTTGGCAGATTAAAAATAAAAATAAAAAAACTTGGGGGGGAGGGTGTTCACAGTTTGTACACAGAAACAAAAGTCAAATGGTGTAAAAACTTAAAAGCGTGCATGCACACTTTTTAGACTGTGACACTTTTTTTTTTAAATGAAACTGCAAATCAAACATGACAAACAGGATGAAACACTTTTTTTTCTCTCCAAAAAAATAAAAACAAAACAAAAATCACATGATGGGACAAGAGTCACAGACTTGATGAAACTGATGCTTTTTTTTTCTTCCCAAAAATAAAAAAAGTTAAAAATAATAATTAAAAAAAAGTTGATAGATTAGTCTATTTGGCTTTGCGAAAAAAAAGAAAAAAAAAAGTCGAAATAAAAAAAAAGTTTTAAGTAACTCGTGTGACTTTTTTTTCCCCCCTCTCTCGTTCTGTTTTGTTCGCGCGTGCACATAATATTCGGGACTCACATGAAAAACTCCGGGGACGACGGGTTGTTGTCACTGCTGGAGCCGTTGTTTTCTCTGAAGCCGTTGCTGAGGAGCTTCTCGTACTTGTCCTTGTACGCGTCCCTCTCCCGGAGCAGCCTGGAGATCTCCTGCTTGAGGTGCTCCACCTGCTGCAGGAGCTGCGTCTTCTCGCCCTCCAGGACGTGCCGCTGCTGCACGCGCTTGTACCGACACGACTGCGCGTAGCCCCTGTTCTTCAGGGTCCTCCTCTTCTGCTTCAGTCTCATCACCTCTTCCTTGCTGACCCCCCGCAGCTGCCGGTTCAGCTCCCGCACCGACATGGTGACCAGCTGCTCGTCGGAGAAGCGATCGTCCAGGCGCATGTGGGGGTGACCCCCGCTGGATGCACTGGACTGGACCCCCTGCGCCTGCTGGTGGTGGTGGTGATGGTGGTGGTGGAGCTGCGCGCCGTTCTGCGCGGCCGCCGCGGCGATGACGGCTGACACCACCGCCGCGGCGGAGCCCATCTCCTCCCCGGCCATGGCGCCTCCCGCGCCGGCTGCGCCCGCGAACTGCTGGCCTCTGGCGTAGCCATCGAACGCCTGGAGCTGGTGCGTGCTGTTGATGAGCGCTTCCACCGCGTCCTCCGGGCTCAAGCCCAGCGCCTCTGGATTCAGCTGCTGCTGGTAGCCGGACATCCAGTAGAAGTCCTCTATGTGCGACTTCTGCTCGCTGCTCCCCGAGCCCGGGCTGGGCGCCGAGAAGCTCGGGGAAGGGGGCACCGAGCTGCAGGGCGTGCTCATCGGGGTGGAAGACAAGGATCCCCCGGCGATAAGGCGACTGCACTGGCTGATGTTGCGCTCGGGCTCCACCGGCTCCTTTTTCACTTCAAACTTCATCAGATCGAAGTCATTAACATATTCCATGGCCAGGGGACTGGTGGGCAGGTCGGAGTTGCTCATTGCCAGCTCTGTTGCCATCCTCTTGCTGCTGACAGTCCTCCAAGCGGGGTGAAGAGCAGCTGTCAAACCGGGCTGGTTGGGAACAACGTGAGCCAGTTTGATGTTCTCTCTGTTTTTTTTAAGTCTTGAAACTGAAACCGGAGCTTTTTCAGCGTCCCCCCCTTTTTCCGCAGCCGCCGACTTGCAGGCGTGCGCGAGGAGTTTGTCTCTGCAGAGTCTAGTGCGCACGAGTAGTGGAGTCCTTTCTCGGCATGCGAAACACCACCGCGGGTTTGCGTTTCAAACATTTAACACTTTAGGGCATTCTTCATGCAGGAGCGCGTTGCGCGCAAGCGGAGAGGATGAAGGAGGAAAGAAAAAAAAGGAAGAAGAAAAAACGGAGCCAAACAGGAGTTGAAGGAGTGAAGCGCAACCTGAGAGGAGAAGCCGCTGACGCGCGTGGGACGACTATTTTAGTGGGATCACAGAGCAGATGAGTTTAAGAGCATTGTAGCTGCCCTGACGTCAGGCTGGAAAAGGGAAATTGACTCGGACAAAGAGCCAATAGGGTCGCACACTCCGAGAGCTCATTAACATATCAGAAGAACTGAAAGCAACTTTTCACGCGTGTCAGAAGCCACCAGCTGACTGTCAGCTGGGAAACAGCTCCTGTTGCCTCAATGGCTGCAACGTGCGCGTGTGTTTTTATACCCAACCACTTTTTATTAGAGTTTATAACCATAATGTAGATTTGCATCAAAGAGTGCACGAAGTTTCTGAACAGAAAAGATAGATAGATAGATAGATAGATAGATAGATAGATAGATAGATAGATAGATAGATAGATAGATAGATAGATAGATAGATAGAGAGAGAGATAGATAGATAGATAGATAGATAGATAGATAGATAGATAGATAGATAGATAGATAGATAGATAGATAGATAGATAGATAGATAGATAGATAGATAGATAGATAGATAGATAGATAGATAGATAGATAGATAGATAGATAGATAGATAGATAGATAGATAGATAGATAGATAGATAGATAGATAGATAGATAGATAGATAGATAGATAGATAGATAGATAGATAGATAGATAGATAGATAGATAGATAGATAGATAGATAGATAGATAGATAGATAGATAGATAGATAGATAGATAGATAGATAGATAGATAGATAGATAGATAGATAGATAGATAGATAGATAGATAGATAGATAGATAGATAGATAGATAGATAGATAGATAGATAGATAGATAGATAGATAGATAGATAGATAGATAGATAGATAGATAGATAGATAGATAGATAGATAGATAGATAGATAGATAGATAGATAGATAGATAGATAGATAGATAGATAGATAGATAGAACGTGTTTATTATGAGCATAATAGTATTTCATTTATTTTAAGCAGCACACGTTTTGTGTTCCCTGAAAAAACTGTTATTGTTGACTTCATCTGTTTTATTTATTTAAAGCAGTTTATGTTTATGTTTATGTTTATTAAATTTGTTCATTTTTTTTTTACAAAAGAAACACAATACAAGACAATCCCATAAATGATAACGTACAAAATATAAAAAAATGAAAGGTAGCAGAAAGAAGAATAAATCTTATTATATCTGCCCCTTTTTTCAAACAATCAGATTAAACAATAATAATCTTCAACCAACAGTACAAAATGACTAACTCTTTCTAATTTTCTAACTAATACAATACACATTACGCTATTTCATATATATTTTTTAACACATTCATTTTGATCATTTTCTTAAATGTAAACATTGACTTGGCATTTTTAACTACATTCTCCAAGCCATTCCATAATCTAATTCCCTGGATTGAGGTAGAACGTCCCTTCAAGTTTCTTTCCTGTGTCTATAGGCTTCGTTTAAGTAGATATTAAACACATAAGTACATGTATAAAAAATTATGATTTATTTACCCCTCCTCTCCCATAAAAAAAAAAGTAAAATGATAAAAAAAGTAAAACAATTAAACGTGGAGCTGAAGTTTGTGGCACCTCTGCACACCAGTTTAAAACTCAACACTGCCACCTTTTGGTCACGTTCGTGCAAAAGTTCCCCCCTCCTCCCAGTCAGTCCACGTTTTGAACAGGATGAAAATGGTCATAAAGATTACAAAAACTGTATTTGAAACACATATGTTTGTTATTTTTACTTGTAAAATTATTCTCTCTTTTAAATATTATTTCCTAAAGTCAAAATCAAGAATAAATATGTATTTGTAAGTTTAGCTGGTGGCTTGGGAGAAAGTTGATTTTCCATTGCATGTATGACTTCACGTCTGAGGAGATGAATGTCAGTGAACCCAGTGTTCAGTTCAAACAGTTATGATGTGCAGAAGTCATAAAAACACTTTATCTGAGCTCTGGCCCGAGCCTTGCTTTAGGTGTCATATAAACTTTCTAGTACACTTTATCTCAGTTCAGAGGTCTTCTACATTTAATTGACTTGTGTACAACAGTATCATGAGGCAGTGTGGGGAGTTCCTGCAACTCTTGTCACTGTGAGTCCTGTTTAGTTAGGCTGCATTAATGGGTTTATACATTAAAATCCAACACATTTTTATATCAAGTTCTTTAAAGGAGTTAGTTACTCTGTGTACAGTGAGAAAGCATTTGACCACTGCTGTGTAACAATTCAAGCTGTATTTTGTATTTATTTCATTGTGGCCTCTCTTTATATGGTTCTACCAAATAACTATTTTCTTTGACAAAGCCTACTCGTATTGTCTCATTTGATTTCTAAGTGTATGATCTCACTGGTGTGTGAATTGTGACATTTCTGTGTGCACACCGTATAATAAAAGGCTTATTGGGTCACGTCTGTGCTGCCAATAGCTTTAGAAGATGACTCTGACATTCACTGCAAACTTTTCGTAACCATAAGAACTTTAGCAGTTCTTTGTGGCTGTCTGAATATGTCTCTCGGGTCGTGTCTTTCAATGTCTTCAGGATTTCATTAGCTGGGAACACGTTTAGTTTTCCTTTATTCGTCGTTTCCTTTTGGAAAGTGATTTTCAGATATCATGCACGGTCAGTAGTAGTACATAGTTTAGTTTTAATTTTGTTAACTCCATCCACACAGAGTTAAAAAAAAATGATTTGAAGTCTAAGCTAAATTATGCATCGCAGTTCTTGTAAAGTCACATGCCAGAGTAAAATGTGCACATGACTACCTTTCATTGTTTTAGTAAACTCATATATTAAATAAGTAACCAAATATTTTATGGACTTCATTTTTTATAAATCCATATCAGTTATGCACAGAAAGATGACAAAAACATATTTACCGGTGTCTGTAGTTCCCAAAGACAAAATCTCACAGATTTATTGTTTTAAACAAAGGATACAATGTACATGTCTGGATAATTAATATTAATATTTATTCATTTATTTGGAGTTTGTTCATCAGTTGTAAGATTGTGGCAAATCTCAAACAAAACCCTATTGTTTCTATTTTCATTTTGCTGCCATGTCATCTGTTCAGGCTTACCTGTTCACGGGAAGGCACAGCAGTGGCCCGTTCCCTGGGGTACGGCTACAGCAGAGCAAGACTAATATACAAACGAAGGGAGAGCTCATTATTCATGACAAAAGAAAGTGGCGAACCAAATTTAGTTGCTTTTGTGCCTTTGAAGTTATTGATGATGCAGAGCCGAGAGAGATTTGCACAGAGAACGATTGGGACACTGCGAGAACTTCTAAAACCAAGAAGGAAAACATGAGGAGGAGGAAGAGCAATGGGGGTTGTCTTACAAAGATGTGAAACATTACCGTATTATTACTAGGGTCAAGACAACTTTTCAGGTATTTTTTTGGAAATTCATAAAAAAAAGTAGGTATTTTAATCTAAGGCATTAAATAAAAGGCTCAACGATTAACTGTTTGTGATTTCACTGAAGAGCAGACAGAATACTAAAGATAAAACAAACAGAACAAACAAAAAGATATACAGGTAGTCCCCGACTTACGAGCGCTCTGACCTACGAGGTTCCGGACTTACGAGCTGGCGAATTTTTGGAAAAAACGCAAAAAATACCGAGTTTTTCTGTGTTTTTTCACCACAGTTCGTTAGCTAAACATGTGGACACACGTTTCCGATCATTTTTATGCACTCGTAAGCAGTTTTTCGATGAAAAACGAGTGTTTGTAGTCGCGCTAGCAAAACCGTTCCAACTTACGAGCGAAATTCCGGACTTACGAGACACGTGGCGGCCGTTCCAAGTTACGAATTTTCGCTTTACGAGCGCCTCGGAGGAACGGAACTCGCTCGTAAGTCGGGGACTACCTGTATATAGTATTGTCAGAAGATTAGCACGTTGTAGGCTGACCACAATATCAAATTATTTCATGCCATGAAAGGGGATGTATGCACAATCCCAAATAATTGGCTTACAATCTACTGCATTTGTGCCTTGCCTTACAAGAAACGCTAAGCAAGCAAACAGTGGTACAGATAAAATGAAACTGCTCATGTTATACATTGAATGTGGTAAAAATTACCCCAAAGGTAATAGGGGTTCAAAAGGGAATGTGACTGTTGTGATGATCACATCACATGTACAACAGTTAGCCGTATGACCACACAGCTGGTTCCATGTCAGTAGGGAGTAACACCCCTAACTGACACAAGTGTTAGATTTAGTGCAAAATTAAGTCATTCAGCCTTTTTTTAAATCCTTGCTTGCTGCAAGCCGACCCACTGTTTTAAGTGGCCTTCAGAATCTAGCAGATTGGCACTGGGTCAGGGCTGACATTGAAGCTGATCTCTCCTGGGGAAAGACTGGAGCTTCTGGCTGACCAACGGAGAACCTCAACATGATGTGGATATAGTGCAAAGGCACACATGCTGTGTAAGGATGTGTGTTGTCTTGTTGAAAGACTGCATCAGGGTGATGTCTAAGTTGCATTAAAACAGGATGTAGTACAGAGCTGTATGGGTCCCCTACGTTGCGATCAGAGGTGACCTGAAGTTGTATCCTCCATCTCCTGTCTATGATGGCAAGAATAATGCTGGTGTGTCTCTCCACAACATTAGCGAGATTGTTCCTCTCTTGGTTATGACTCCACTCCAAATGCAGCTGTCTCTACACTGCTGGGACAATAAACCCATAGTGTGACTGATACTAGTCATCAAACCACAGTGTGTTCTAAAAAGTTGTAATAATGTACCTGTGTCTTATGGCAGGCACAGTTGACATATAATTATGTAACATTTGGCACAAAATGCAATGCTCTTCCTTTAATGGGATTTGTCTTTGCGATTGGAACCTTTACGGCATGTTTAGATGCTCTCATGTACCCACTGATTCCAACATTAGACCACTGTAACATCTGAACATTCCACATGACAGGTACACAATACATCTACACATGCAAATCTTCTTTTTGGTGTGTGTAAAATCATTTTACAATAAAAAAGATGTTGGCTCCTGTGTACATGCTGGTAGTGGAGTTGAACTCGGGTCCAAATAATGGTCCGTAGCCATCATCTCTGAACCCCACCCGATCCGACAAATCAACTGTAATTACAGGTCAGAACCC
>JBBPBX010005154.1:55294-66586 GCA_038048925.1 Garcialebias charrua | reverse complement strand
GTCCTTGGTGGTGGTGGTGGTGGTGGGGAGGGGGTTGCTGGAAGGTGCACCAGCTAGGGACTCCTTTATTCTGCTGGGGGACTTCAATGTCCATGTGGGTAATGACAGTGTGACCTGGAGGGGTGTGATAGGGAGGAACAGCCTCTCTGATCTGAACCCAAGCGGTGTTTGTTGACCTTCTGTGCTAGTCATAGTTTGTCCATCACAACACCATGTTCAAACTAAGGTTGTTCATAAGTGCATGTGGCACCCAGACACTCTAGGTCATAGATCAATGATTAACTTTGTAATTAAATTCAGTTTATTTATATAGTGCCAAATCATAACAAAGTTGTCTCAGGGCACTTTACAGGAGAATTCACATTCATAAAAAAGCCAATTTAGGCTGATTGGTAACTCTAAATTGACCCTGGGTGTGAGTGAGACAGGTCCCTCTTGTAAATGAGTCTCCATGGCTCAACGAGGCTAGCCTGTATAAATAAAGGTTGCGTGAATTAGTAAAGTTCTCTATCTAAGGAATCCAGCAGACAAGTTGAATCTTGGCTTCAACTTGTCTGCTGGATTCCTTTGTAGTCGTGTTTTTTGTTTTGTGGCAATTTTTTTTGAATACTCTGGTGAAGAAAGGAGTTCAGCTGTCATCTCATGAGGGAGTGGCGCAGAGGTTACAGAAGATGGGCCTGTGATCGGACAGTCACAGGTTCAACTCCCGGTACCATCAACATAAAAAAATGTGGGTGGAAAAGGTGAAACACCTACACCTGCCTCCACCCTCATTTGTCCCACTCTGGCCCCTGAGCAAGGCCCTTATCCCCCCAGCATCTGCTCCCTAAACAGGTCTCTCTTAAAAATGAGTTCTCGTGACTCAATGAGATTGCCTGTATAAATAAATGGTTAAAAAAATCTCCACCTGGTAGTGAGTTGGGTCAGATGGTAGGGAAAGATGCTGGACAGACCCAGTAGTCCCAGACATGTAGTGAGGGTTTGCTGGGAATGGCTAGCAGAGGAACCCGTCAGAAAAATCTTCAACTTGCACCTCTGGGAGAGCTTTAACCACATCCCACCTGAGGCAAGGGACATTGAATCTGAGTGTGCTCTGTTCCATGCCTCAGTTGTTGAGGTAGCTACTTTGAGCTGTGGCTGCAAGGTTGTTATCTTACAAAAAGATCTGAAGCTCTCGGCCCTGACCTCTCTAAATGGTTTTCAGAATCTGTTGGAATCCTGGCAAAAACCAATGCAGATTTGTTCCTGTCTTTGATTTTATACATCTACCTTATAATGTTTTGCTAGTTTTTTGATACTTTGTTAAAAAAAAAAACTTTCTTTTGTTTTTTTTCTCTTTTGTTTTCTATTGTTTATTGTTTGTTTGTTTATTGTTTAAGGAAATTCTACCACTGCTGTTCATTGTTCTTTAGTTTTAGCAGGTCGCTTTCGTAAATGAGCCCATGAGGTTCAAAAGATTTACCTGACTAAATAAAGGTTGAATGAATGAATGAATGTTGGTGCGTCTCACGGTGGTCATCCTCAAACTCAGTGCTGGACACCCTGGGTTAGGGAGGCTGTCTAGCTGAAGGAATTCAATAGGGCCTTGTTGGCTGGTGGAACTTCGGAGGCAGCTGAGGAGTAACAAAGGGCCAAACGATCTGCAGCCTTGGCTCGGATGTGGGAGTTCAGTGAGCTATTGCATAAAGACTCTTGATCAGCTCAGAGGAGATTCTGTCAAACCATCAGGCAGCATAGGAGGGGAAAACAGTGCTTTACTAACACCATTTTCAGTGAAGGTAGGGTGTTGTTGACCTCAACCAGTGCTGTCATCAGGAGGTAATACTTTCTTGGACCTGCTCAATCATATTGGCACGTCTTCCATGGAAGAAGCTGAGTCGGAAAGCTTTGGGGTTGGTCTGTCCATAACTGTGGCTGAGGTCACAGAGGTAGTTAAAAAGTTCCACGGTGGTAGGGCTCCAGGGTTGGGTGAGCTTCATCCTAATTTCCTTAAGGCTCTGGATGTTGAGGGGCTGTCTTTGTTGACATACCTTTGTAACATCACGTGGACTTCGGGGGCAATGCCACTGGATAGGCAGATTGGGGTTGTGGGTCCCCTCTTCAAAAAGGGGGACCGGAGGGTGTGCTCCAGTTATAGGGGCATCACTTTCTTTAGCCTCCCTAGTAAGGTCTATTATGGGGTACTGGAGAAGTGAGTCTGATCGTTGGTAAAACCTCAGATCTAGGAGGAATGATGCAGGTTCTGTCCTGGCCTTGGAACACTGGATCAGCTCTTTACCCTCACTAGGGTCCTTGAGGGGTCATGGGAGTTTGCCCATCCAGTCTACATGTTTTGTGGACTTCGAGAAAGCTTTTGACCATGTTCCTTAGGGTACACTTTGTAGGGTGTGGTGCTCCGTGTGAGATTGTGCGCCCGTTGCTACAGGCTGTTTGGTCCCTTTACAAGCGGTGCAAAAGGTTTGTTTGCATTAACTACAAAGTACTGTATAGTAATTCGGACCCCTTCAGAGTGGGAGTTGGAAGCCACCAGGATTGCCCGTTGTCACTGATTCTGTTCATAACTTTTATGGACAGAATTTCTCAGTGCAGCCAGCAGGCGGAGGAATTCCAGTTTGGTGGCCTCAGGATTCCATCTCTGCTCTTTGCAGATTATGTGGTCTTGTTGGCGTCATTGTGCCGTGATCTTCAGCTCTCACTGGAGCGGTTTGCAGCCGAGTGTAAAGCAGATGGGATGAGAATCAGCTCCAAATCTGAGGTCATGGTCCTCAACCATAAAAGGATGGATTGCTCTCTTTGGGTCGAGGGTGAGGTTCTGCCTCAAGTGGAGGAGTTCAACTACACAACATACCCTTTCACTTCTACGCCAATGACTGTCAAATTTACTTCCCTCTAAGACATAGTGGTACATGCTCTATTCAACCTCTGCTTGACTGCCTGGCTGACACCAGGGACTGAATGACATTAAATATCTTAAGTTTCAATGAAAAAATGTCTAAAGTCATGTTTTTCTCTCCCAACAACACTATCACGAACCACTGCATCGACCTTTCCAATGTAGCCCTGTCAAAAAAAACAAAGAGTCACAAATCTGGGAGTGATAATGGACCCTTCCATGAAACTTAACAGTCAGTAAACATGAGTGTTAAATCCTGTTTTTTTCAGCTGATGCAACTATCTAAGTTGAAGACCATACTGTCCAAAGATAACCTAGAGACAGTAATACACTCATACATAACATCTAGGCTCGATTACTGCAATTCGCTCCTGTTTGGTATCAGTCAGACCACCATTGCACGACTGCAACTGGTCCAGAATGCAGCAGCCTGATTTTTAACCAGTACCGGTAGCACATTACACCAGTTTTGGCCTCCCTGCACTGGCTACCAGTTCACCTTCAAATCCAGTTAAAAAATACTTTTGTATGTCTACAAATCACTGAACAGTTTTGTCCCCCGCTATCTCTCTGATTTGCTACAGCCGTATGTCCCACCATGTTCTCTGAGGTCAGCGGACCAGTTGCTCCTCACAGATCCAGGAACTCATCTTAAACACAGAGGTGACAGAGCCTTCTCTTTAGCAGGCCTAATGGTGTAGTCACACCAAGCAGCGTTTTGACCTCCAAAGCGTCCAGTTTACATGTAAAGTCAATGGTGGACGCGCTTCCAGGCACCTCCTGGCGTCAGGTCGCGTGCGTGTTGAGCGTGCTGAGAAGCGTTTTTCCGTGCACGTGAACCGGCTTCCGCCTCCAAACCGAGCCTTCAACATGCTGAAGATTTTGCGGTTCAAACTTTCAAACGCCGCTCAACTCTACCCGATTGGTTGGTGTGTCAACCAATCAGGGAGAGTCGGGGGAGAAGAGAGGGGGTCAGGGGGAGAGTCCCTATGTGACGCGGAAACGAGGGTGCGCGCGCACTATGTGACGTATTGTTTGTCGGAAAAAAAAAGAAAAGACCCGCGAGCTCGTGGACTATGGAAGAGAAACTCATTGTAGCTGTGTGTTCGCGACAATTCCTTCACGACCAGTCAAGTCTGCTCGACAGAGACGGAAATAAACAGCTCCTCCTCGCCTGGCGGAGTGAGCAGGACTCCGTGCGCAGGGCTCTGTATACCGGTAAGCTCCTCCCACACACCCAGCAGCTTCTGGCTTCTGGCGTTCAGGTTTGAACACGCTGCATTCACAAGTGTGTCCACTTGCGTGCGTGAGGAGCTTTTTGGAGGTTCAAAACGCTGCTTGGTGTGACTGTACCGACTTTGGAACGAGTTACCTCTGCTCGTCAGACAGGCCCCCTTCTTCTCGGTTTTCAATCTCCACTAAAAAACTTACTACCGTAGCTTTCAACGCCAGATGATCTGTGTTTGAACCTGTATGCTTCACATAGGTTAGTCGCTATATTTATTATCTGTGACGTTTTTATGTCTATATTCTGATTTTACTCCATTTTGTATTTTGCTTTGTGTGTTGCCTGTTTTTCTGTTTGTACAGCACTTTGGTTGGCCTTGTCACTGTTTTAAGTGCTCTATAAATAAAATAGTATTTTCATTCATTCATTTATTCATTCAACCTTTATTTAGGCAGGTTAATCCCATTGAGCCTCGATGACTCATTTACAAGAGATACCTGGCTAGAAACAAAGAATGATGACAACAGCAACAGTAGATTATCCTTGGACAATCAACAATAGACAATCATAAGAGGCATACAGATTTTTTTTTAACAAGTTAAAACAAATATGTCAAATTAGCAAACAGACATATTATAAGGCAGATGTAGAAAATCAAAAACAGGAACATGTCTGCATTGGTTTTTGCCAGGATTCCAACAGATTCCCAAAGCCATTTAGAGAGGTCAAGGTCGAGAGCTTCAGATCTTTTTGTAAGATATTCCATGAAGCAGGAGCGGAGTAGGAGAAGGCCCTTTTTCCAAGTTCAGTCCTCACTGACGGAACACTGCAGGTAATCATGTCCTGAGAGCGCACGCTGTAGCTGCACTCACACAGAGACATGTAGGAGGAGATGTATGAAGGCAGCAGACCAAGAAGTGATTTAAAGATGAAAATGTACCAGTGGAAGAGTCTGCGTGAGGTTAATGATGTCCAGTTAACCAGTGAATACAGGGTGCAGTGGTGGGTACGATAATCACAACCAGTTATGAATCTTAGTGCACCATGATAGACAACATCCAACATCCGCAGGGTGCTTGTAGGAGCATTCATGTAGAGAATGTCACCGTAATCAATGGAGGGAAGGAAAGTCACAGATACAAGGTGTTTCCTAACATTCAGTGATAGACATGATCTGTTTTTGAAAAAAGAAACCCAGTTTAACTTTCAGTTTCTTTACTAGGTTTTCCACATGGAGCTTAAAAGAGAGATGTGAATCGACCAGGATACCCAAATATTTATAGCAATCATGGTATGGTATGGTTAATATCTTGGGGTTTCATTCACAAGTGAGGGAAGAATGGAGCATGAGATTGACAGACAGATTGGTGCAGCGTCTGCAGTATTGCGGAATCTGTGCCGGTCTGTTGTGCTGAAGAGGGAGCTGATCTGTAAGGCAAAGCTCTCTGTTTACCAGTCAGGCTACATTCATACCCTCATCTATGGTCATGAACTCTGGGTAGTGACTGATAGAATGAGATTGCAGATACTGTACAGGCGGTTGAAACAAGTTTACTCCACAGGGTAGCTGGACTCTCCCTTAGAGACAGGGTGAGAAGTTCATTTAGCTAGGAGGGACTCAGAGTAGAACCGTTGCTCCTCCACATCGAGAGGAGCCAGTTGAGGTGGTGCAAGAATCTGGTAAGATGCTCCCTGGTGTCTCCCTGGAGAGGTGCATGTTAGACTGGGAGGAGACCCCCGAGAATACCCAGGACACGCTGGAGAGACAACGTTTCTCAGTTGGCCTGGGATGGAATGCCTTGGATTCCTCCCAAAAGAGCTGGAAGAGGTGGCTTTGGAAAGTCTGGATCTCCCTGATCAAGCTGTTGCCCCCCAGACTCAGCTACAGAATAAGCGGAAGATAATGAATGGATGGATGGGATGGAGTATTTTTATTTACGTTTGGCGTTCGTTTTGAGACCTCATTTCTTAAATGTATCTCTTAAAATACTGACAGTTTTTGTCCACACCATTAGTTGTACATCAGATAAGATCTGCTCGGCTCTGCCCGAGCTGAGTTTTAAACTATCATGGGAATAAAGCAGCAAAAGGTCTGAGATGAAATATTAATACCAATGATATACTTGCTACATCATACTGATCTTTAATGGTTTTATTTTTACATACTTCAATGATTTCCTGTGGGATCAATGAAGTTCTTATCTTATAAATAACCAAAGGTTCGTTTGATTTGATTAATTTGTAATTTTAAACTTAATATTGTACTTTAATTTACTTTGGGGTTTTTCGTACCGCAAAGGCTAAAGCTTACTGTTAAAAATAAATTTAAAAGAAAATTAGATGTTTTTTTTTGGTGGTGGTTGTGGGGGGATACAGTCATTTAGATTAATTTAATAATAAATAAATTAGACAATAACTTATTTAAAATGGGACTATTTGATGGAGGCGGCCCCAAATCTGAAGTAATCATAAACAGATAAATTTCTCTCAAACTGAAAACATGTCAAAGAATAAATCAGTGGACATGGTCTGATTAAAATACTGCCTGATGAAACACAACCCTAACTTTATTAAAGATTAATTAATTATTATCTTTGATGACAGTAATTCCAGTCTTTTTGAGTCTGCAGACTGTCTCCATTCATACATCAGATGATTCTTCATTCTTTGGCAGGTATGATCACCATGCCACTTCAACAGACCCACAAAGAATACTGATTCAGTTTATTCATGTTTTGTCTTCACCGTCCTCATCCTTTTCTTCTTTTTCTGCAAACCAAACATGTGGGATGATTTGGTACAGATTTACAGCAGAAAGATTACATTACTGTCTGAGAATCCACATTGTGTTTCAAGATAGCTGCATTTGGACACACACATTTTCCAGAGCAGAGAAGAGCAGCGTAGTGATTAGGGATGAGGTCAGCCCACGGTACCGACAGCAGAGGAAGCAAAAAGACGGAGCTAACGTTAATTTCTCTTTAATGCTCCCATTGATCTCCATCATCAAATCAAGAGAATAGGATGTCCGCCAGACAGAACATCGAAGCACTTTCATCTTTATATTCCACGATACTAATAGGATTTGTCACAGACGGGCAAATATAATAGTCTTTTCTTCATCATATTCTTGCATCATTAAGCTGCCAATGTCTTTTTTCATTTTCTTGTACGTTTTTTGAAGCAGGACACCCCACCTTCTGAGGTAACAGTTTTTTATTACATGCTAATTTCCGACATGGTCCATTCATCTCAAGTGTCGCCACTGGACAGCCAAACTGAAAGAGGCCCGCTGATATTTTCATTCCTCATCCTGCAAAAACCCACATATTGTCCTTTTCTATAAGCTGTGTTTTATTTGCATTTCTGGCCCCAGAGATGAGGAATGTAATCTGGCAGGAGCAGTGAGAGCCCACAGCCTCACAGTTTTATGTGTCCTGCTTCACCGAGGACCCGTGCCATTTATCACGTCTTCCTGTTACAGTGCCTTTTATGACTTACATTGATCATCAAGGTGTATAACGACTATCACCCAAAGTGCCTTATTTCACCCACCCCACACCACCACCACTACGCAGAACTGGCTGATGTCACTGTCCTTACTGTCCAGAGCCATCTGCAGCTCAATGCGCATCTGGCTCTCTTCTGCCAGTTGCTACATGTGGGGGAAAAAAAAGAAAAAAGTATGACTTCAGAGCAAAGTTGCTCATTTTGAGTCGGTGAAACAAGTGGACATGTGAACAGATCACCCACCGCTTGCATCTCGTTGATCTCCTTCTGGTATTTAATCATGGTGCTGTTGAGCTTTTCTTTCTCCGACCTCAACTCCAGCTGCAGCTTCCTGTTCTCCTTCTCCTTTCGCCGCATGTCTGTGTCGTTACCACGGCGGCTGGCTGACATCTCACTCTGTGTATTAAAAGTTAAAATGGTATTCAGAGATCGCATGGTGAGAATAAACATTTATATTAAGATGATTTTAAAATATCCATCTTTGTGGGGTTGTTTCAGGAAGGTAAAATAACAGTTCAGTAAATTAAACCAGGGATTATTTTTGATGGGGTACAATTTAAGTAAAATACTTTGTACATTGTGATGGCTGAGTAAATACTAAATACTTACACAATCTAGAGTAAGATTTAAAGCCTAGATCTTCTTGAAGAAATGTCCCTGATCTCTGAGTTTGAGTTTAAAATGAAATAATTTTATGATGAGAAATCAGCTTGTCTCATGCAATAAATCCCGTTTGTGTTGTGAATGATTATCAGTTACTACCAATGTCAATATCAACAAAGTATTTATACAGACCATAAAAACAACAAAACTTAAGCAAAGTACTTTACAATTTAGCCAAATTAAAATATAAAACAATAAGAAGAAGGAAGAACAAGAGATCTCGTGTCACTATGGAAACACAAGAAAGTTAAAAATAAATGCAAACAAATAAACTAAAGAAAAAAATCATCTCTAACTGGTTCTCAAACTCTGCTTGAATCAAATGCCAGGGAAAAAAGATGAGTCTTGAGGAAAGATTTAAAAGTCTGAATAGTCTCAGCAGTCTTTAAATGATCAATTAAACTATTACACACTTTTGGAGCAGCAACCACAAAAGCCCTATCACCTCTGGACCTCAGTTTGGATCTCAACCACACTTTGTTGTATACGTAGACAGTTAAAGAGTGATTCCAGTGACCTTGTCTATTTTAATGGGCAGATACAACTGAACATCATCAGAAAAGCAGTGAGAAGGAATATATTTTCTAAAATAATTGACCCCGAAGGCAACATATAAGGGTTAAAAAGCAATGTACCTAAAGTAGACCCTCGAGGAACCCCACAAGTCAGAGAAGCTGCAGACAAAGAACATTCATTTAACATCTTACCTCTCCATTAATCTGGTTTCAGGAAACAACACAGCACAACAACTGCTTCACTGAAGGTTCTGAATGATGTTGTTGAAGCATTGGATGCTAAGGACTATTGTGCTGCACTTTTCTTAGACCTGTCTAAAGCTTTTGACACTGTGGATCATAACATCCTGTGTCATAAGCTCTCAGAAGTCGGTTTCTCAGATCACACCATTGGTTGGTTTTTTTCATTCATTCAACCTTTATTTAGTCAGGTAAATCTTTTGAACCTCATGGGCTCATTTACGAAAGCGACCTGCTAAAACTAAAGAACAATGAACAGTAATGGTAGAATTTCCTTAAACAATAAACAATCAAACAATAAACAATAGAAAACAAAAGAGAGAGAAAAAAAAATATATATATATATATATATACATATATATATACATATATATATATATATATATATATACATATATATATATATATATATACATACATATATATATATATATATATACATATATATATACATATACATATATATATATACACATATATATATATATATACATATATACACATACATACACACACATACACACATACATATATATATATATATATATATACATATACATACATATATATACATATATATATATATATATATACATACATACACACTCCTCCTTTTAACAAAGTAGCAAAAAACTAGCAAAACAGGTAGACGTATAAAATCAAAGACAGGAACAAATCTGCATTGGTTTTTGCCAGGATTCCAACAGATTCTGAAAACCATATAGAGAAGTCAAGGTCGAGAGCTTCAGATCTTTTTGTAAGATATTCCATGAAGCAGGAGCGGAGTAGGAGAAGGCCCTTTTTCCAAGTTCAGTCCTCACTGACGGAACACTGCAGGTAATCATGTCCTGAGAGCGCACGCTGTAGCTGCACTCACGCAAAGACATGTAGGAGGAGATGTATGAGGGCAGCAGACCAAGAAGTGATTTAAAGATGAAAATGTACCAGTGGAAGAGTCTGCGTGAGGTTAATGATGTCCAGTTAACCAGTGAATACAGGGTGCAGTGGTGGGTACGATAATCACAACCAGTTATGAATCTTAGTGCACCATGATAGACAACATCCAACATCCGCAGGGTGCTTGTAGGAGCATTCATGTAGAGAATGTCACCGTAATCAATGGAGGGAAGGAAAGTCACAGATACAAGGCGTTTCCTAACATTCAGTGATAGACATGATCTGTTTCTGAAAAAGAAACCCAGTTTAACTTTCAGTTTCTTCACTAGGTTTTCCACGTGGAGTTTAAAAGAGAGATGTGAATCGATCAGGATACCCAGATATTTATAGGAATCAACAAACTCGATAGGTACACCATTTGAAGATAAAATCAGAGGAGGATCTGCTGGAACCGCCTTCCTATTTGAAAAAAACATCCCTTTTGTTTTATCAGCATTTAGGACAAGTTTGAGACGGAACAAATCTGACTGGATGATGTCAAAAGCGGATTGCAGTAACTGGAAAGCCTTAGCTACTGTTTTAGCTCGGCAATAAACAACTGTATCATCAGCATAGAAATGTAAGGATGCATCAGGGATGCAGTGACCTACATTAGCTATGTAGATTGTAAAGAGAGTGGGTCCTAAAACTGAGCCTTGTGGTACACCATTTTTAACTGTTAAATAGCTGGAAAAAGTACCGTTATGTTGAACACATTGCCTCCGATTGGAAAGATAGTTAGAAAACCAACCGATGGTGTGATCAGAGAAACCGATTTCTGAGAGCTTATGACACAGGATGTTATGATCCACAGTGTCAAAAGCTTTAGACAGGTCTAAGAAAAGTGCAGCACAATAGTCCTTAGCATCCAATGCTTCAACAACATCATTCAGAACCTTCAGAGAAGCAGTTGTTGTGCTGTGTTTTTTCCTGAAACCAGATTGATGAAGAGGTAAGATGTTAAATGAGTCCAGATAATTTTTGATCTGAGAGTTTATCAGTTTTTCTAGAACCTTGGCTAAGATGCAGAGTTTAGAGATCGGTCGATAATTGTTCAGTGAGGTGGGGTCACCTCCCTTCAGCAAAGGAAGAACAAAGGCTGTTTTCCAAGCATCCGGAATGGTGTTTTGGCTTATGGACAGATTAAAGATGTGGGTCACAGGGACTGTGATGATATGAGCAGCCAGCCTTAAGAAATAAGGTGGAAGTTCATCTGGACCTGCAGATTTTTTAGGATCAAGATCATTTAACAGTTTATTTACCTCACTGACTGAGAACGGAGGTGTGATTAACAGATGGTTGACTTG
>JBBPBX010005154.1:39910-54382 GCA_038048925.1 Garcialebias charrua | reverse complement strand
ATTGTCAAATTTGCCCAGTTTACTCAAACTCCTTCAATAATTTCAAACAAAACCTTGAGATAAGTCAAGGTTTTAGCAAATTGTTGTTTGAGAATAGCTTGTTGTTCCAAAAAATAGTATTTCATAGCTTTCCAATTGTGCTGACTTTTGTATTTAAGAGTTTTAACAAAATCATTTGAAAATGGTCAGATAAAAGAACTGAGCCAAAAAAATGAGCAGAAAAAGCAGCCCATACAAGATTTTGCAGTTTTTGTTCTTACCAACATCTAGTCCCCATCGTTAAAATAAGCAAATATATGTACGTAATAAAAGCTTGTTGTTGTTTCACTGCAGTCTTGTGCTTTGTTGTTTGACTTGTTAATGAATCCATCTGAAGATTAACAGCTGCAGTTTGACGGCAGGAACCAGAATGTGGCTTCATGTGGTTTACCACAATCGAATAAAAGGCTTAATATGACAGCTGACACACCACTTCAGCAGGATTAGGACTAATCTATTAGCCTAGCTGTTTGATTGTTGGTTGGAGAATGATTTATACCACCATGTGACTGGAACCAACAGGAAGCTTCTGTCTGTAAAACATCAGAAGAAGGAACCCAGTTTGAAATCCTGAATTATGGCCTCTGTGGTTCATAAAGAAGCACCAGAGGTTCATGTTTTATTCAGCTTCCTTACCCCTGAAGTGACCGCTCTGTGTCACACACAGACAGGAAGTGAATGTGCCGTTTGTTTAAAGAATTTTGACTGAATTCAGAATCAACAGTAAACAACTTACTAAGCAATGTAAAGTCTCTTTGCTGCCCTCATTGTTTGTGCGGTATATTGATCCCGTTGTTTACCAGCCTTTGCGTATTTTTGTGTGTTTAATGATGTGTGTGTCACGCACCCATCAGGTCGCTGATGGTTTCCGAGCCCTGGCTGTGCTCCCTCCTCTCGGACTCCAGCGCCGCCTGCAGGCTGATGAACTCCTTCTCCAGGCTCAGCTTGCTGCGCTCCAGCAGGCAGCATTTATCCTGCAGCTCGCGCACGTTAGCCTCCAGCTGCTGCAGCTGCTTGCTGCCCTCAGTCTGAGCTTTACGGAGCCTCGTCGCAGCTTCGGACTCGGCTCGCAGCAGCGTGTTGGCTTCCTCCAACTGACGGGACAACAATCTTCACTTTAAAACTCCTTTAGGTCTGGTTGAAACCTCAGCTGTGACTTTAAATCACTTTAAACAATGTGATTTGTAAAATATTTCACACAGAAATGTCTTAAGTCCAAAGAGTGCCTCAAACACCTTTCTCTACACCTGGTTTCAGAGCTCTTTAATAATAATGCATAATTTGTTCAGCACGTTTTCTAAATCATCTATAATTTGTTTAGAATTGTTGTGTGACGACAAATAAAAATCAATGTTTTTTTGTTTATTCAGGCGACTAGATTGATCCATGATGATAAAAAAAACTATGTGTCAGATAAGATGGTTTAATTCTAATAAATCAGTCTTAGCCTCTGATATCAATCAGTATACTGAATTATTGTTCATCCACCAATATTTGAATATTTAACTGCACACATTTGTTTGGAAATCCGAAATAAAAACCAATCTCAAACATGTTTTGTTAATTTGGTTTGAAACATCTCAACATCACCTCATTAGTTTGAGAAGTTCAGTAACTTTTACTTGAAATCAAAATCCGCTGATACCTTTGTTGACTTTTTTTTTTTTAAATCAATTTATTATTCAAGCTAAAGATGCTGAAGAAAAAAAATAAATTCAATAAGATTAACAGACCTGTTTCTGCAGCTGAATGTTCTTCTCGTTGGAAATGTGTGAGTTTTGGTTTCTTTTCTTCATGTCATCCAGCTGGTCTCGAAGGCTGTTGACTGCAAAAAAAACAGAACAATAATTAAGTTAAAACATAAATAAATTATTTATATGTGCATAACAGACATGTGAAATGAGATGTCTGAATTCTGTTAAAAAAAAACTATGAAAGGTGAGTTTTGGAAAATATGCAGTTCAATCTGATCCAGTAATTTTATTGTGTAGTTTTACACTCTGACCAGATGGTGGCACTGTAACCCTGATTATTTTAGTTTTAAATTATATTCCAATAAAAAAATAAAAAGCCCAAAAAATGAAAAATGTTCAGTTCTTTGTGAGATTAATTTAGTACTATTTTTCCACTTTTTAAATTATGAATTACAAAGGAGGAAAAACGTTGCCATTTCACAGTGAGAGTGCAGAAACGTGTACTGTAGAAATTAACAAGGAAATAAGACTCGTGAGAGGAATTAATGACCTGTAAATGATTTAATACAACTTGTATCCAGAATATGCAGCGTGTTTGGTACCTTCGTTCTCCAGGCAGCGCTTCTTGTCGGCCTCATTCTCGGCCTTTCGGTGGCTCTCTAGGCTCTTGTGCTGCAGCAGGGCCTTTTCTCTCTCCAGCTGCCTCAGACTCGTCTCCAAGTTCTTCCTGCTGTTCACCTGAGCATCAGTCAAAAGAAACGTTTACAAATCCGTGACTTCACAGATCCGTTTTCATGACTCACTTTAACAGCTTATTGACTCTGTCATCAGAACCGGCAATTACATGTTTTAACATCAAACATCCGCATCATCCAAGACACGTAGATTAGGTCTAATTTGGTCAGGTTGTGACTAATTTATGGATCGGATTTACTGTTTTGGTTTGAAATATTGTGGAAATATAACAATTTCAAATTAGGTTACACACTTACCTCATCCTCAAATTCTTTGGTAACTTTTTCTAAACGAATGGTGGCAGCTCTGCACAGAATCAAGGTTTAAATTGAAAAATAAAAACAATAAAAGCTTAAGCTGCCAAACAATTAAACTGCATTCCTTTTGTTTCTGTACCTGTATTTGTTGTCCAGGTCATCTTTGACCAGCTTATCGTTACTCAGCTGGATCTCCAGGTTGTGAAGTTTCTTCAGAAGTGCTGCAGACTGAAAACATAAAATGCACCAATAACACAAAAAGGTCAGAAAATAATGGCGATAAAAGAACAAATATTAATCAGAGTATTCGCTACAGATCAACTGCTTCATTCTGATTTTTACAAGACGTAAAAAACTTATTAAAATATTCAAACCTCTGAAAGACAACAGGCAGTCTAACATCCTACAGCTGTCTTGCTGAAATATATATATTTTTTAAACTATAATCTTGAACTTAAATGTTGAATTGGACTGAATTAAAAGAAATACATCCTTGTACTGTATATATTAACAATTAACATTAAACTAAATAAAACTCATTCTTTTACATTTGGGGACTGAAGTCAGAGACTCAGATTAGCTATTAGCTCAGCCATTCATCATAAAAGCAGCTTAAGTCTGTGCAGCTACAAACACTGAAACTAACAAATTACAAATAAATAAGGATCAGGAGTAAGAAATCCCCTTTCGAGTCATTTAAATTATAATCTAAGTGGCTTACAGCCGTGCTCTGTGTGGTTGTGTGAACTGACTGCTACTGTTGTTCTGGTGAAGAAGAAAGCGGACCCCTCTTTCGGTTCGTAATTTTTTATTCATTTTTTTGTATGAAAATGCAATAAACTAGGGGTGCGAATCTCTCAAGTGACTGGCGAATCGATTCAATTCCGATTTTTGGTGTCACCGTTCGATTAAAAATCGATTTTTCGATTCAGAAACTATTTTTGATTCAGAAACAATTTTTTTTATTGAAATGATCATAAATTTAGCTTCAGTTATGTAACTGACAAGCTGAAAAGAATAAACAACAATGTAAACAAATGGAACATTTATTTAAAACAATCATTTTAGGTTCCTTACTGTATCAAATTTTTTGCATCGTTTGATATTTATACCAAAAATAGGAATAAATAATACAGGAGTGCATACATTTCTGTAACTTCAATTACCAGTATTAGTAGGCTCCATTCAGATAAAGGGAACTGGCTAACTAGCTTGCTGTACGGTGGTCTGCACGGTCAAAATTCTACGGCAGCCGAACGAACACATAGTGCAATATGTGCAGTACGCTCAGGAGTATGAGTGGAAAAAATATAAAATAAAACACGTTTTAAAATCAATTTTGGGGCTTTTAGAATCGATTCTGAATCGCCAGGACTAAGAATCTAGATTCTTTTAAAAAAATTGATTTTTTTGCTGCACCCCTACAATAAACGTACAGTATCTGGTTCAATACGTTTTTAGCTGGTAAACCTCAGACTCAGACATATTTTCATTTAGTGTCATTATGAATGTCCAAGAACTGAACCAAAGCATCTGGGCGTCTTGTTCCTGATGGCAGGATGGAGCGGGAGATAAATCGACAGAACGAGGCCTCCTCCTCAGTAACGAGGGTGTTGCTTCGGTCAATCACGGTGAAGAGTTTAGTCGAAACACAAAGCTTTCCATTTACTGCTCTGTCTACATTTCACAACCCTAAGCTGTGGTTATGATGTTTAGATCATGACTGAAAGATTGATATCACGAATACAAGCAGCCAAAATGAGCTTCCTTCACAGAATGGCTGGGCTCCGCCTTAGAGACAGGGTGATGAGCTCCGTCATCCAGGGGGAGCTCAGAGTAGAGCTGTTGCTCCTTCACATTGAAAAGAGTTCGTTGAGGTGGTTCATCTGATTAGGATGCCTCCCAGAACTTGCTGGAGGGATTGTGCATCTTCTGTGGCTTGGGAACATCTCTGGGTCGGAGATTCACTAGGGAGAGGGATGTCTGGGTTTTTCTCCTAAATACATGTATATGTTGAC
The DNA here is from genome assembly GCA_038048925.1 of Garcialebias charrua. Classification (NCBI taxonomy): domain Eukaryota; kingdom Metazoa; phylum Chordata; class Actinopteri; order Cyprinodontiformes; family Rivulidae; genus Garcialebias; species Garcialebias charrua. The sequence continues at coordinate 49,639 of JBBPBX010005154.1, read as the reverse complement.
CCGACTGGATAAGCAGTAAAAGATGGAGATGAACAAAAAACATTAAGCCACCTTCCTCAACAATAACTGTCAGTAATCATCTTCTGAATGACCACATCAGTGTCCTTTAAGGTTGTGAAGAAATCATACTGTTGATCCAGTCTGGTCCAAGCTGCAGCTGTTGGACAGACTTAAGTCTAACAGTGTGTGTCTGTGATGTGGGACACATCGAGTTGTTCACGGTGGACTCAATGACTACAAGGTGCACATGTCCTGTGGCTGCAGAGCAAGCCCAAATCATTGCCCCAAAAGGGTGTTAGTGTCAACATGCTACGTTTGGTTTCCTCTAAACATGACCCTGTCTAATTTACTGGTACCTCTACTTTGGTCTATTTGTTCCAAAAGTCTTGTTTAGATGAAACTTTCCAGACTTTAAACTGTTCTGCCACGTTCGCTTTAGGGAGAAGAGGTTTGCTCCTGCAACCTTTCCAAACATGCATGTTCAACGGGAATATTTAAGATGATCACATACTGCTTTAGCATTTATTTTTTTGCAGTTTGTTGTGATACAGTAGAGAGAGAGAGAGTGATATGTTACTTGTTAAAATATATATATTTTTTAATCTCCTGATGCATAAAACTTTCATCCTGAAGCAGAATGTAGCTACTTTTAAACATCAAGTATTTACCTCTCCTTTTGAATTATCATGCACCACCGAGATGTTGTTGGCAGAACTAAGCAACCTAAAGAACAGAAAACAACAAATTAAACGTTACGTTATAAACCACAAATACATCTAGACAAGTTTCTAAAAATGCTTAGAGGCAGGAGGAGAAGAGGAGGATTTACTGGTCTTCTTTGAAGTAGGTGAAGCCGACAAATGGTAATTGATTTCCAACAAAAGCTTTGGGTGTGGGGAATGTTTCGACGTCGCCTTTGTCATCTTCGATCTCGTCAAAGTTGCTGCTGTCTATGTCACTGCTCAACTCCGGAACCACAGGAGCAGCCGCTGACGAGGAAAATGGAGGAGGAAAACTTTACAGTTTTGTATTTTTTTTCTGTACAATGACTTCTGTTGCGCTCTGAAAGAACCAACTCAGTACTGAAGTTGTTGTCAGATGAAACATGTTATCAAGTGAAACATCACAAACAGGTTTGTGATACTGACTGTCCCTGATGGTGTCGAAGGTCCACTGGTCGTTTTTGAAGAAAGGATGCCGTTTGATTTCTTCCACACCGTTTCTGCCCAATCTCACCCCCCTCAGAAACAAAAATTACAGCAGGAATTATTTTCCCCAACACAAATTCAACCAAAGGAAACATTAAAAACTGGGTTTTATTTTGAGTTTATTGTCAACAGACGGAAAATAAATCTGAAAACATGAGTAGTTTCTCCAAATATAAAAAGAAATAAGACAATCTATCTTTTTTTTTTACCTTTCAGTCAGGAAAGCACAGATGATATTCTTGGCGTCTTTGGAGATCTCCACATCATCAGGGAAGTTCAGGGAGTTCTTGTGGTCCATGATCTTACTGTAGGTTCCCACCAGAGAGTCGGCGTAGAACGGAGTGTCACCTAAGAGGCAAAGGAACAAAATCATTTACAACAAGCACCTTATTTCATCATTTTTAATTGTTTAAATCAGGTGTCTCAAACTCACGGCCCGGGGGCCAATTGCACCATGTGATTGCTCACTGAAGCATTGTTTTTAACAGAACTGCTGTCACCGCTAATTCAGAACTCCATTGGGATTCTGCTATTAATAGCCACCAGGCCGCGACTCGAGGCTAAGTACTCCTCACTCCATTGTAGAGGCAACACAATTATTTTTGGATATATAATAGAAGCCGAATTGTGGACAAAGGTCTGATATATGCACCCAATTGTTGTTTGATGCATTTCTTTTTTTTTTGGGTGTGTTTTTGTACTTTTTGTATTGACGCTAAAACGGTAATGAAGCTTTGTATGCCGGTAAAGTCAATTGAAAAGAATGTAGCTACCGGTACATTCTTTTGAATGTATCCTGATACATGCTCGACAATCCAGGTAGAATTTTTTTTTTTTTTAAAGTCAGGTCCTCTGGATGGGTCGTTTAAAAAAGAAATCTGTAGAAACTAGGGGTGCACCGATTGCAATTTTCTAGCCGATCACAATTTCTAAAAAGCCTGACCTGCCGATTCCGATTTTGGCCGATACTAATTTTGTTTTATAAGCGTCACTGTCAGGTGTTATAAGGTCACATTGCACCTTCAATTTTAAATATTATTTTATTGAAAAACATACCCTTGAACAATATCCTAGAAACAATATGAACTTGTTTAAACTGGCCATGAGGTAGTGCTCTGAAATATAAATCAAGTTCAGACTATTGTTGTTAAAACTGAAAAAAATCTGTAAAATAGTTTTCTCATGTAAGTATTGAGTTGACCGATTTCTGATTTTCCAAAATTAAGGAAATTGGGGCCGATTTATTGGTGCAACCTAGTAGAAACGTTTCATTTTTCATCCGAAATACTTTTTTCAGTCTGAGGAGCTGTTCAGTCTTATAAATAGCACTTTCTCATAGTGGATCAACCAGTTTGTTGTTGACATTCAAAACTAGTTGTTCACATGCTAGGAGGACCAACAGCCTAACAATGGTTTGTTAGTACCATACTCTGATGGCCACCTGCTATTCACAGGGGGCTGAGTGATATTAGCAATAACAGCATTGTAAATTATAATTGTACATGTAGTTTTTTTTTTGTGTGTGGAATACTGGAAATGCATTTTTTGTGGAACTTTATGCGGCCCAGCCTTGCCCAGACTCTACCTCCAGCAGCCCCCAGGTAAGTTGAGTTTGAGATCCCAAGTTTAAACTGATGTCTTTGTGAAGCGTTCACTGACCCACAAGCATCTCGAAAATGAAAACGCCCACAGACCACCAGTCGCATTCCCTCCCGTAGTATCCGTCTCCACCCTGAGACTTAAGCACCTCCGGAGAGATGTAGTCTGGCGTGCCGACAGCCGTGTCACAGTGCACCATCCCAGTCTGCAACAAAAATAAAAATAAATATCAGTAAAAGTCATAAAATGTGCAGCAAATCCAAGATAAAACCATCAGGAGGATTTGGGCTGTGTTGCAGAAGTTATCTTTTGCTAACTTTTAGTCTTTTTATGATACTTTTTATAATCCTTTGAATAAACTAAAACACAAACACATGGAATGATCCACCTCTTGTTCTGCAGCTGAGAAAACTTTTCATAAAACTTGGCACCGCCTTTTACTCAAATCACATTTTTACTGATTATGGCCAAATGTGCAATTACTCCTCCATCAGTTCAAGAATTGTTTCTAAATCACACTAAGCTTGTTCAGACTTATTACGACTGTTCCACAAATAGAAAGCTTTTGATTTGTAGTTAAATCAAGCTATAATTTCTAAGAGCCTTCAAGAGCAGCACTGGTTTTTTGGACCTCTAATTTCCACAGTCAACTGCTGATGCTCAAACGATGAAATGCAGGAAAGTGAAGGCACATTGCTCGCCCTTTACTTTCTGCTTTGGTTTTCCTACAATTTATCTGCTGAAGAAGCAAAAAATAATAATTTGACTTGCACAGTTAAAGAAGAGTGTCTGGTGGCAATTAAAAAATAAATTAAAGTAGAACTGGACTCACAGAGTCCATTTTCATGCAGGTGCCGAAGTCGGCCAGCTTCAGGTGTCCGTGTCTGTCCAGCAGCATGTTGTCCGGTTTAACGTCCCGGTGGATGAAGCCCATGGAGTGAATGGAATCCAGAGCCATCACCACTTCGGCCGCGTAGAATTTGGCCCATTTTTCTGGCATGTCGTAGGTGCTGGTGAGGTTGACCAGGTCACCTCCTGGCATGTACTCCATCACCATGTAGAGGTAGTGCTCATCTTGGAAGGCACAGCACAACTAAATGCACAAACAAGGCTATGAAAAACATGATCTGCGTTTCTGTAATACCGTACAATCGTCAAAAAACAAACAAACATAGGCTCGAAAACATACCTGCACAACCCAGGGGCTGTTGGCAAACGCCATGATGTCTCTCTCCTCCCAGAAGAACGCCGAGTCCGAGCGCTTGATCATCTCAAACTTGCTGAGCAGCTTCAAGGCGTAGACCTTCTGTGAGGCTTTATGTCGAACCTGGAGGATTGTGAAAATGAAAAGATTCTCCAGTATCGAACTCGGTTCTGACCAGATGTGAAGTGCAGATTGTTCAAACTGCAGAGAGCAACATTAATCACATGCAACACAGAAAAAAACACACACACCAGGATAAATAATTTTACATAATCAAGAGTATGGATTATTCCTTACATCAGTGGTAAAAAGCATTAATCAAAGCCTGAATGTTGACTTTAACAGACTGATAAATCCATCAATATATGCCCCAAGGCTTCACAAACCTGGTCATTTTTCATAAATACCGTAGTAATTTAAAAAAAGTTGTTTTTCCTTTATTTACATGCCAACACATCGTTTATAGCTCCCAGCTCACAGGAGATCCAGCCGTCCTGTGATTGGTTGAAACAAAGTAAATGATTGGTTAAATTGTAACACAACGGTTCTCTTTTCCACCACCTATCAAACGACCAGAGGCTCAGAACAAAACTGGTCCAAAAGCAGCTAACGGTACCCATCACCCAGTCTAAAATACTTATTTATTTCTTAATCTAAACAATTAAGCCTAGAGAGGTTTTGTTTTTACGTCACTGTTTTTCCCCTGAGTGAAAAAACATTCAATACAGCTCCGGAACCGGAAGTACAAAAAAATGAAAATCTTCCTAAATGAAAGTCTGCTGGTCTCAGCTGGGATCCTCACAACAAACCGAAGTAAAAACAGATCAGACAATAAAATCTAATCAGAAACTGTTTTCTGCTGCTGAAGCTTAATCCCAAGCAAAAGTCTGAAGTTGTTTAAAGGTCAGAATGGACAAAGTTCAACTGCTAACCTGCACACTGTAGTTACACAGATAGTTAGGTTTGGTCTGTAGTTCAGAAAGAAAAAAATGGTTTTAAATAGACACAACCTTGTTTAATGTATATCCACATAATAAACATGTAAACTCACCAGCTGGACTTCACCAAACGCTCCTCGACCAATAATTTTAACTTTTTCAAAGTCTTCGGACTTCATCTGAAGGTCTCGCAGGCTCCCGACGACTTGCTCATCTAAAGTAAAAATAAAAATAAAACTCTTGTACATACAGTGATTTGGTGAAGTTCTGTTACAGCTGAACATGAAACCAACTCACATCTGTTTAAGAAGGTTTCAATGTTTTTATTCTTGCGTAGCGCCGGGTAGTCCAAGTCCAAGACCAGAGCATTTATGGAATCCTAAAAGCCAAACAAAAACAATCCTCCATCAGCTTTAAGCACCAATAAACATGACAGAGGCAACAAAACTGAATGGACAAATGGTAATCAAAAATAAACCGGCTATAAAGAAAGGAATACCTAAATAATTTAACCATGTAAAGCACAAGAACAAGCCTGCAAACACAGGAATATTTTTAAATTCAACAGCAGGATGTTCTTCATCCATTTTCCTCCTCTGACAGCTTTTTATAAAACCTGGTGACTCATCATCCTCTGCAGAAACATCAACAGTTGCATAACAAACCAGAACCCACTCCTCACACAAGTTAAAAATGAGGCTGCAAGCGCAAATCATGATTAAACACTTCTGTTTACCTTTCATCTGAAAGTAAAAAAAAAAAAAAGATGTGTGGGTGTTCATATTTCATGTGTCAAATTGTAAATAAATTATTTGCAGATATATTCATGAGACTTGAGCAACAGGAGTTTTCTCCTCCTGAGTGAGCGTTCTGACCACATCTCTGAGGAGTTTATTTTTGCATTTTCTTGCCATTGAACAGAAGAAAAACATTTCCACATCAGCTCGAATCAGGAAGTCTGAATGAAACCAAGCAGCTTTTCTCAGCGTTTCATTCAACAGCAACTGACAAGAAACGCACGCAGAGAAACACTCGACTGACCAATTCCTGCATCTGTCTGAGCTTCATCTGCTGACAAAAGATGAACAAACCGTCTCCACGTGATTGTTAAGATAAGTCACTTCCCCACCATATGAAACTATTCAAACAGTGTTTACAAAATGTGCCATTTCATAGCTTCTCCATATTTTAAAACAACAAGAAAATCACATTCAAAGCCCGATTTATTTTCTTAAAAGTGAGATTTCTTGTGTCAGATTTGAAACTGAACAGCTCAAATGTCCAAATTCACATAAAGAGATGGGTTGTCGTTATATTGAGCATCTCCAGGCTTGAACTTCCTGTTGTGTAAACCAGTTCTAGCTTAAATACTGTACGAAGAAAAACAAAACAAACAAGCACATATATGGTCAGCTCTAAGCTGCTTTCAGAAAATAAACTGTCTGCCGTGAGCTCTGAACTTAATAGAAAATGTAGCCTTACGTGACAAATCAAATCATGTATTGGAGACAGTGTTTATCAACAAATCAACACCAGAAATCAGTAGCTTTAGTTCATCTGTAGGTGTAGCTGCCTTTCAATTCACAGCATGAAAATTTAACGCATTTAATCTTCATTTATTACAAGTTTCAGTCAACTATAAGAGACAAATAAACTGGGTTTGTTCGGAAAATGCAACACTAAAAAAATCCTGGGGGGATTGTTTGTTTACGCAACTTTTCAAATCAACTCAGATGAGCTTTATTTGTTTGATTTAGATTGACAAGATGTTCAATAACCTGATAATATGAAGTTATTTTATTGCTCAATACTTTTGTGTCACTTGGTTTGATCCCAGGTTAATGTGGGGAAGTGATTAAACAAGGAAAAAGACAGATTGATACTACAGTAATTGTTCCAGCGTGGAACAATGAGGAAACCATCCGTCAGTTCATGGCAGCTGTGCATTCCTCAACGCTCAACAGGGACCCGTTTGAAGAAGTGGACCAACCAAACTGTATAAAAACCCACAATCAGACCCGGTGCTGTGAACGGTTAGCGTGTGTGTTCGCCTCCTTTGAACCTAAACCCCGCCTTCCTCCTCTCGCCGTCGTTCTCCGCTCAGCTGATCAGCATTTCCTCATCCGAGCTTCACTTCCCCATTAAAGGACTGACCTCACACAAAACTACTATTTAAGGCAAAAAAAATACACGACGGGGGGTGGGGACAGGCTGCAGGGTGTCTGCAGACACACATGCAGACATGCACGAGGATCTCCCAACGAGCACAGCAATACAGGAAATGATCCACCCCACCCCAGGGCCGGCAGATAACTTCACCGTGTCGTGAAGCTGATCTCTGAGTCATTTCCTCTGAAGCCGTTTTCTGTCTTTGTTGCAGCTTAATCCAACTGCAGCTACAAAAATATCCAATATTATTCTGAGCTGCACTGTTAATGGGTCAGATTCTGTTCAAATGAACCAAACATGCGTTGTCCAAAATAAACAAAAAGTCACTTTTTGTGGTTCGACATATTTTTCTTCAGCATCGTGGCAGTTTACCTCCAGCTTCACTCCAACCGCAGCTGATAAAACTAATCAATCTCACTATAGTACTTTATTGTTGTTTATAAACAGATTTATAAAACAGTTAACGGGAATAAAGTGTCTTTTTTTCTAGCTTCATCTTCTCACTGATCATGTTGGTTCGGTAAAAGCTGAGCATAGATAAATAAAACATGTTGCAACACCAATAAAATGTAAATACGTAAGCAATTTTCTTGTAGCTCTAAAGGCTAAAACTGCTGATTTTGTATGCAAATAAGGTAAAAAATAAAAAGTCTTGGGATAATAATTGTCTGCATGACTGAACCATTTTAAAGTTTCAACAAATTGAAGCTATATTTGCTTTCTGGGTGAAACCTTGAAGTGCTCTGCATAAAAAATAAAATAAAAATAAAAACAGCAACAGAATAATTCTGGAAACAACAAAAAGATGACCCACAACCGTCAAGAGTGACATAAAACACAACTCTGCATGATGTGTCGTTGTAAAATAGTACAGCAGGTAACAAACATTAACTAAAAATGATGGTTGCATGAAGTCAGGTCATTTTGGTTAACGCAAAAATCCTATAACTCGTGTTTTAAGGTGCTTAGAGTCAAAAACTGGTGTTTTAACGTGTCGATTCCGTCGAAAAAAGCATTGATGTCTCCACGTGTCCGTGGAGCAAAGCACATATTTGGTCTAAGCAGTTTTGGGCTTTAAGACGGCAGCACGGTGGCGCAACTGGTAGAGCTGCTGCCTCTCAGCGAGAAGGTTGCCGGTTCAAATCCCGGTCCGGGGGCCTTTCTGGGTGGAGTTTGCATGTGTGGGTTTCCTCCGGGTACTCCGGTTTCCTCCCACAGACCAAAACATGCATGTTAGGCTGATTGGTAACTCTAAATTGACCCTAGGTGTGTGAGAGATTGAATGATTGTTTGTCTCGTTTGTCTCTATGTGGCCCTGTGATGGACTTGCGACCCGTCCAGGGTGTACCCCGCCCCTCGCACTGTGATTGCTGGACATGGGCACTGGCGACCCCCGTGACCCAAAATGGAAGAAGCAGGTAAAAGATAATGGATGGATGGAGTCACTTAAAACAATTTCTCTCTCTTCACGCTTTCAAGCCCAAAGTGTACAGGTTTTTTTTTTCCAGCTGAGCAGCAAGCTGTAAAATGAAACATTTCAGAGTTTCCAAACTTTCCTCAAAGTCTAATTTTCAAGCAACTTTTAGATTAAGTTTCCGTGTTTTCAGGCATCTTATTGTAATCATTACGCCTAAACAGTTCATTAAGGTTCAGGGTTCCTTAATGTCATGTGGTACATGAGGTGGAATGAGACTGTGTACTCAAAGTCCCAGTTACACCCAAAAATAGTAAAAATGTAAAGTATAAAAAAACAGTACGGTATACAAGGATCTAAGGTACACGCTAAACACTGATAATGTAATATAATAAAGTATATTAAACAGTAGCCCGAACATGACTTAAACACATTCAACACAAAATTATGTTTTCAATTCCACAATTTCATGTTTTTATTTGCAGCACAGTAAAAATGGACAAGCAAACAACAAAACGTGCCCCTTAACTAAACTTCAGTTTGCGTCGTAAATAAAATAAGCACTAGATGAACCTGTTTTTATACTAAATATTAGAGCATTAGTGTGTTTAGTTGAGTGTGCTTTCAAATGAAAAGTTTAAATCTTAGAATACGGCTGCACAGACAGATATGAATCAGCACAGATGGTTGTTTCAAAGCCATAACTTTATATCTCTTTATTGAAAGAAACTAAATTGTTCAAACTGTACAACGAAAAGTATGCAATTAGAGCTTAAAGCACACTACTGCTACTTTAAGGCACTAGACATGATAAATGCTAAGAAGCCAAGAGAAATGACGACACGCGGCTAAAGCCAACAAGTCTTTGGGGAACATTTCTTAACTCAGTTTATAAATACAGTTTTAAATAACTGACAAGTGGATGAAGCTGGCTGAACAATCCAACAGACACATTTGGACTTGCTCCAGACAACCAAGTTATTGATAAAAGTCACTTTCATTAAAGACTGAGCTGCAGTGAATGATGGATTCATCTAAACACTTTAGGAGTTCAGTGTCCTCAGATGACTTATACCTTGAGCGTTTCAAAAAAACACCTTAAAATGTTGATTCAGTATCAGGATTAAAGTGTTATTTTACCATTTTAGCTGTCCAGAACCAGCTTTTTGTTTTATTACTGACCCATGAGTAAAAATT
>JBBPBX010005154.1:13267-28202 GCA_038048925.1 Garcialebias charrua | reverse complement strand
GTGGAGCAGTGGGCAGATATTTAAACATCTGGGGGAACGATAAAACATTGTGTCTTGCTCGAGAACACCGCAATATGTGGGCATGGCGAGGAGTCAAACCTGTGACTTTCTGGTCCCAAGAGGACTGTCTTACTACTGCACCACAGTCAAGTGAGACTTTGTGTATTTTCCCACAATTTATTGTCTCCAACTAGTCCCCAACAGCTCAGTGAGATAAGAAGGGATTTTTTTCAGTTATAATAAACACAGAGTAATGCCTCCCCTTCCCCACTTGTTTCTGTGAGCTGTCAGTCAGCTGTGATCACCTTCTTCTATACCAGGGGAGTCGATCTCGGTTACAGAAGGGGGCCAAGAGTAAAAAGTTGGTCCAAGCGGAGGGCCAGTTTCAGTCGATACATTAACTCCAGTTAGATAGCCGACATGTTTTCTTGATTGCAGGTTCATCAACAAGAGTTTAACTGGTCCCATTTGATGTTCCCTGTTGCTCTTTTCACATCAAAATGAAAGATTACTGAAAAATCCAGCCTTTTGTTCTGGCTTCATAGTTAAACTGTCCTGAGAGGTCTGCACTAAATGAAGTATTAGTAGTTTATTAAACCAAGTGAGAAACGATAAAAAATAATTTACACTTAAAATATCAGCCAGATACGATATTAACTGGGGCCAGATTTGGCCCATGGGCCTTGACTTTGACACGTGTTCTATACCCTTTCCCTTGCTTTTTTAAAAATAATTATTATATTTATTATTCTTTTATTTCTAAGAAGTTGACTGAAGGTTGTTTTTTTTGTTTTTTTGGGTAGTGAAAAAACGTTAGCGGTCATGGGTTGTTTAACTTTATAGGTTGCACGTTTCTTTTTTTAGAGAAACTATGTTTTTAAATAAATATTTGCAACTATCTAAAAGCATTAGCATTCATATTGGTGAAATAAAAAGCCTTCGGCTGGTTTGTGTTGCTACTCATTAACTGGGTAATATCAGCTTTTTGAGGATGCTTAACAAAAAGTAGAACGCCAACAAAAAAGTCATCTTTCTGCAATAAGCACATTTACTTCAGAACTATGACTGAACTGAGCTGGTGTTTATTCTGTATTTTTGTTTAGTTATTCCACTTTATGTACAACTATTCAAAGAAGTGCAATATACAGTGTGCTCTGACCGGTCTTATTTAGGGATGCCCAATGTGCCTTACTGCATATGCCACTTTTTGCCTCTATAACAACATCAACTACTACCTCATACATATACTGTGTACATTAACTCATACGCTGCTTTGCCACTTTGCAAATGTCAATGCTAGAAACCTTTAGTTTATTTTAGTTATACTTTTTATACTCTTTTTTTATACTAGTATGCAAAAACTCAGGACAGTATTATGTTCATTAAATGTTTAATGTTTTAGTTTTAGTTTTAGAGTTGGTGTAAATTTTCATACTCTTATACCACTATGCAAAAACTCAGGACAGTGTTAGTTTTACTATTTTATGCTTATGTCTATTATTATATGTTTCAGTGTTTCAATGTTTAGATGTTTACTGTTGCACCGAGGGACTGAGAGAAACGCAATTTCGGTCCTGTGTATGTCCTGTACAGTACATATTGCAGATCTGACAATAAAGTTGACTTTGACTTTTGATATCCATTAAAACATCTGCGCTCTGTCAGGGAATTAAGGTTCTCCAGCTCCCCGAGCGCCTTCTATGGCTGCTCACTGCACCGCCTGGTAGGTGGTTGGGTTAAATGCAGAGACGAATTTCGTCTGTGTATGGGAAACATACGCAGATGACAAGCTTAGACAATTATTATTATTATTATTATTATTATTACACTACTTTTAAATTAATCTTATAAGTAGTGATTAAGTAATTTAACCCTGATCTTCATTCTGTTACTAGCTGTTGACAATTTTTGGATTCAAATCAGTATCAAGAGTATGACACTGATTTTTAAACACCTTCCAACCCATTTACTTGTTTTAGCTCACTTTCCTTTTGTGTATCTGTGCATCAAAATTATTACTATGAATAAATAACATCATAAATATATTTATTTAGTCTAAAACATGCATGTTAGGCTGCCTTCAGGTCCAGGCCTCCCTTGAAAAAGAGATGAGTGATCTCCATGGGATTTGCCTGGTTAATAATAGTAGCTGCATTTCTTATTTTAAATGAAAGCAATTTCATAATTTCTGATATATTTTTAATTTATTTTTAATATAGTGATATTTTTTGCTCAGGATTATCATACAGTTAGAATATCATACCACCCCATGTCTGCCTTGGTTCCACCCCTCACCAAATAACACATCTGCATTAATTATAAGCCTCTTCACTAGATTAGTTTGGGCTCCTGAACTAAACCTCTACAAAGATGGTAGGGGTGGTTTATGATAGTTTAACTTCTCTGAAATCATATTGCTGTATCGTCCACAGGGAACTTCAGCTGTTTTAGCATTAGCGTGTAAGTGGTGAACATCTTTTCAGCAGTCTGTGTTTGAAAGAGAGAAGGTGGTAACGTAGAATACATTCTAAAGTTTCACATTTTGCATTCATATATTGCTTATTTCTTCTCAGATTTTTTTCTTGCCTCCTAAGGGCTTCTTTGTTTCCACGTGTTATAGCAAATGCTAGTGAGGACTGGGTGGGAGGTGGATTTTTGCTCTGTGGAAGAATACGAGAGCTTTGAGAATGAAATCCTCCAAACCTCACTGTGGATCTGTCGGCCAAATCAAGGCGGCAGCCGATGCTTCAGCTCAATCTGCCCCGTCCAATGCTAATGTGGCTAAATCAGCGTGGCTGTACAAACCCACAGAGCCCCCTCCTTTAGCTGGTTGGAGAAATCTGTGGAACAGCCTTCAGTAAAACCCAGATTTGTTATGTCTGTCTTGTGGTGCTGGTTGTCTGCTGTTTCACTCTCAGCCTTGAGGAACCTCACCTGTGGGACATTCATGCTATTAAGTGTGCTTGCTGGCTTACAGGGAGTTGTGGGGTAAGCTTCTTGTTGACCATAAATCAAAACTGGGGTTTATATAAAATTAAAGATGTATATATTAGGTGCAGCAGGTTGAACGGATACTTGTTATTTACATTGTCAGGTAAGGTCACGCAGAGAACATTTTGTTTTATATGCTGTTAATTATGCTAGAGTGTGGTCCCCTGCCATCACTTTGGAAGGTCGCTTGTTCCTTAGCCAAGAAAGGGCAAAACACGCCACTGATCTGCTATATTTTGTTAGCACAGGGGCCTTTCATTTTTGTTGTGACATTGCAACGCTACTAATGTTGTGCTTATATCCATTTAGAGGTTAAAACCTTCTTTCGAAGTCTCTGGGTTTTGCACTTGTCATGTTTTTGATGTACCATCACATTGCAATGGAAGGTGCATTCATACATGAATGTGTTTGTGGACACTATTTGCATGGTTGTCCAGTATATTCTGTAAATTTGCATGTTCGTACAGTATACTGTATTCTGTAACTGTTTACATGTACAGTGCTTTTGCTGAAGTCTTCAGTATTGCAGCCCCTAGCTAGGTCGTCTGTTTTACCTAATTGAAGGTCAATATTTGCATGAGCATTCCTACAGACAACTTTCCAGCAGAGGCCTGGGTCGAACCGAAAACATGCTGCTAGTGTACAGTTGGGGTAAGAAAGCCCACCCTCTTTTAGTTCTAGGGTTTATGCATCAAGACAGGACTTTTTTTTCCCCCATGGTCTAAAATTATTCAAATCTAATGACAAGTGTAGAAAAACACACAATATATTCGAACAAGTCTTCCTATTAAACTACAAATGGAGTTCACCACCCCATGATTCAACAGCTTAGAATCACCATTAAAACAGTAACTCTCAATAGTATGATTTTATCAGTCTCATAGTTCTGGAGGAATTTGTTCCATTCTTATTTACAACATTGCGTCAGTTCATTAAACGAACAACATTTGAAAAAACGGAATTACTTTTGAAAAAACAGAATTACATTAAGTCAAAACAGAAGTGGCCGAAGCAGAATCAGAATAAGTTTTATTATCATTGCACCGAGATACAACAAGAATATGTCCGTACAGTCATCCGAAAGATGGGCGGAGTTCACATAGCTGCTGCTATATAGTGCGGCCTCCTTAAGCCTTGTTTATACTTCATGCAAGACATGCGGCTGCGGCCCAGCGATGACGTAATTGCGTGTGTGTCACCGACCGCATTGAGTGTTTATACTTTGAAAAGACGTGGGGGTTACATTATAGTAAATCCCTCCCTCTTCCCTCCCACTGCATACGTCACGCGCACTCCCACTGCATGTTTTATCAGGACAAACAGATTTAATATAATAATAGGCTCCATTACCTCGATTTGTGAGTCCGTTATCATGGGCGTAGCCAGGATTTTATGAGGGGCGGTTCGTTTAAAGGAAACGTGGACCTTGAAATAGCAACACGCTTCGGTGGCTCACTGGAAACGCGTCAGGTTACCGCTCCAAAGCTTTTCTCGACTCGGGTTTGAATCTCACCTGGTTGAACTTATTTTACATTTGTCTTTTAATGGATTAAAAAAAAGGAGTTTGGGCCTTTCCTCCCAACCACACCCCTCCAAGTCTCACTGTCATTGCCCACGTGAGCGTTGAAGTCCCCCAGTAGAACAAGGGAGTCTCCAGGTCTCCTCTGTCCCCAGATGTCTGTTGAGTGTTATAAGAAGAAGGGGGGATGCCACACAGTGGTAAAAATGGACTTGTCCCAACTTTTTGGGGATTTGTTGACGCCATGAAATTTGGAAACAACAGATTTTTCCCTTAAAATGATAGACTCTCAGTTTAAACTTTTGATCTGTGATTTGTGTTCTATTCTGAATAAAACATTAGATGTTGGCACATCCACATCATTGCATTCAGTTTTTATTCACAATTTGTTTAGTGTCCCAACTTTTTTGGAATCTGGTTTGTATACAGTATTTTGCACATGATTAACATATACTACACAGGTTGTTTTACAGGTTATTGCACAGGTTGTGATGCTGAGATTGAATTATGATTGTAAGGTAAATACATATACAGTATACTGTATCATACATTTTACAGCCACAGTGCAGCAGCAATAAGAATATTAGCTGTCACAAGCTAATATTAGCCATACTGTATTGGTTGTCACAGATGTGGCTTGGTGCAAAGTTATTTCCAGTTGTTCTGTGTTATTTATTTATGTGTGTGTGTGTTGTTGATCTGACCTTATGGGATAATTGCTAAAACTCCTGAGAATTTTGGCAACTGTTAACAAGTGTTTGTTCTCACTGTAGAATGCTGGAGTCCAGATTGTTTGGATATACAAGCCCAAAACCAGAAAAGTTGGCACGTTGTGCAAATCGCAAATAAAAACAGAATACAATGACTTGCAAATCTTTTTCAACCCATATTCAACTGAATAGAATGCAAAGACAATATATTTAATGTTCGAACGGAGAAACTTTATTTTGTTTTGCAAATAACCATTAACTTAGAATTCAATGGCAGCAACACATTGCAAAAAAGTTGGCACAGGGACATATTTACCACTGTGTTACATCGCCTTTCCTTTTAACAACACTCAGTAAACGTTTGGGAACTGAGGAGACCAATTTTTGAAGCTTTTCAGGTGGAATTCTTCCCCATTCTTGCTTGATGTACAGCTTAAGTTGTTCAACAGTCCGGGGTCTCCGTTGTCGTATTTTACGTTTCATAATGCGCCACACATTTTCAATGGGGGACAGGTCTGGACTGCAGGCAGGCCAGGGGAGGACCCGCACTCTTTTGCTACGAAGCCACGCTGTTGTAACACGTGCAGAATGTGGCTTGGCATTGTCTTGCTGAAATAAGCTGGGGCGTCCATGAAAAAGACGTCGCTTGGATGGCAGCATATGTTGCTCCAAAACCTGTATGTACCTTTCAGCATTAATGGTGCCTTCACAGATGTGTAAGTTACCCATGCCTTGGGCACTAATGCACCCCCATACCATCACAGATGCTGGCTTTTGAACTTTGCGCCTATAACAGTCCTGATGGTTCTTTTCCTCTTTGGTCCGTAAGACACGACGTCCACAGTTTCCAAAGACAATTTGAAATGTGGACTCATCAGACCACAGAACACTTTTCCACTTTGCATCAGTCCATCTCAGATGAGCTCGGGCCCAGCAAAGCCGGCGGCGTTTCTGGATCTTGTTGATGAATGGCTTTTGCTTTGCATAGTAGAGCTTTAACTTGCACTTACAGATGTAGCGACGAACTGTAGTTACTGACAGTGGTTTTCTGAAGTATTCCTGAGCCCATGTGGTGATATCTTTTACACACTGATGTCGGTTTTTGATGCAGTACCGCCTGAGGGATCGAAGGTCACGGGCATTCAATGTTGGTTTTCGGCCTTGCCCCTTACGTGTAGTGATTTCTCCAGATTCTCTGAACCTTTTGATGATATTACGGACCGTAGATGGTGAAATTCCTAAATTCCTTGCAATAGCTCGTTGAGAAAAGTTGTTCTTGAACTGTTCGACAATTTGCCCACGCATTTGTTCACAGAGTGGTGACCCTCGCCCCATCCTTCTATGTGGATGACTGAGCATGTCAAGGAAGCTGCTTTTATACCCAATCATGGCACCCACCTGTTCCCAATTTGCATGTTCACCTGTGGGATATTCCAAATAAGTGTTTGATGAGCATTCCTCAAATTTCTCTGTCTTCTTTGTCACTTGTGCCAGCTTTTTTGAAACATGTTGCAGGCATCAAATTCCAAATGAGCTAATAATTGCAAAAAATAACAAAGTTTACCAGTTCGAACGTTAAGTATGTGGTCTTTGCAGTGTGTTCAATTGAATATAGGTTGAAAAAGATTTGCAAGTCATTGTATTCTGTTTTTATTTGCGATTTGCACAACGTGCCAACTTTTCTGGTTTTGGGCTTGTAGCACTACAACCCTTTCCAGCTTGGTGTCCTGTAACAGTTGCTTCTCTAAGGTCATTGACGATGACTTTTCCTCTTTGGTATCGTGCTAACACATATCTCACCTGCAGAACAGGACCCTCTAACAGGAAGTTGGAGAGCACCTGTGACAGAGCACTTGAGCGGACGCGGGCACCTTGGCTGCCGCTGCTCCTCATACTTTTTGCTCCTTGAGCTTTTTATGTTACTTTCTGCTGTTTTTTTCACCGAGCCTTGTTGGACATTTCTACCTTTCTACCTTTTTCGAACGCAGAGTGCGACAGAGTGCGACAGGCGCAAGCCTGTGTACAGCACCTGTGTGAGCGGACGCGGGCATTTGTTGGACATTTCTACCTTTCTACCTTTCTCGAACGCAGAGTGCGACAGAGTGCGACAGGCGCTAGCCTGTGTACAGCACCTGTGTGAGCGGACGCGGGCATTTCTACCTTTCTGTGATTTAGTTTTAGAGCAACTGTCTTTTCTGACTGCGTTGTGGATCTGCAGACGTTACATGCTGCCGGTCAAAGCAGTTGGCCGCTTGTCCTGAGCCTGGTTCTGCTAAAGGTTTCTTCCTTCTAAAAGGGAGTTTTTCTTTTGCACTGATGCCACTGTGCTTGCTCAGGATAAGAGACCACAGCAAAGCCAAGATTTGACTTGTTTGCTGGATTCATTAGATAGAAAACTTTACTAGTCTAACCGGAATTTTAGTAGTGGGGGCTGCTAGCTCCCGCTAGCTCCAGCACGAATTTAGCTTAGAGAACCACGTAGCTGCATTTATTGTTCGCTTACCTGCTGCCCTTGTCATCTTCCTGTGTCCTCTGGACTGTTCTGGATTCCCTCCTGTACTCCTTCAAGGTATGCTCATTCAAGTTACCTCTCTCTGCTTCTTGTATATCTTTCTCGGAGCCGTGGGCCTGCTGTTAGCGGCTAGCTCCGTGTTAGCTTCCACCGGCTCGACAATGTTGACCTACTCCGCTTCGGAGTTGTTTGAACTTAACAACTGCTCCATTCCTCCTTCTGTTTCCACCATAAAACAACTGGGACTTCTGCGTAGACCTCGTTACATCCATAGAAGCTCTCGAAAGAAAACAGTTTATTTTAGGCAAACGAACTCTGACTCAATTGCTACTGTCTGGACTGAGAGACGTCATCAGAGCGCTGCATCTGTAGTCCCTTGTAGTTCACAGCGCACGAAGTGGCAAGGAAAACATGGAGTGGACTTCAGTCTTCTTAAACCGGTTCAAAAAGCTCCTATTCCAACTGGTATTAAATTAGAACTTTTCAATGTGCAGTCACTATCCAACAAATCATGTTTAATTCATGATCACATTCTGGAGAAGAACTTAGACCTCATGTGTCTTACAGAAACTTGGCATAAACCGGATGTGTTCAGTTCTCTGAACGAAGCGTGTCCCTCTGGATACAGTTATCTGCAGAGAGCCCGCAGCACTGGCCGTGGTGGTGGTCTGGCGGTAATTTATCGCAGTAATTTAAAATTGTCTCATCTGGTTTCTCAGGACTTTTCTTCTTTTGAATGTCTGGCCTTCAGCTTCAAAGCCCCACTTCTGATGAATGTTATATTAATTTATAGGCCTCCCAAACCACATGTTTCATTTAACTCAGAGATGCATGACCTCCTCACTTTTTTCTGCACCTCCCCTGTGAAGACCATTTTTCTTGGCGACTTAAATATCCACATGGACAATTCCTCTTCACCTCTGGCAACAGATTTTAAGTCTCTTCTGGACTCTCTTAATCTCACTCAACACGTTGACGCCCCTACGCACAGCAGGGGGCATACTCTGGATTTGGTGATTACAGACACTGTACTCATCAATAACTTATCTGTATATGACCTGGGTGTCTCAGACCACAGGGTCATCTCCCTGGAAGTGCCTTCTTCTTCGCCTGCTTCAAACCCAAAACGACCTATCCAGTTCCGTGACTTTAAAAACATTTCCCCTGATGTTCTGTCTACTGATCTTCACGCCCTGACCGCTGTCAATCATTCATCTGCAGATGACTCTGTGGATTACTACAACCGATCTCTCCAAGAGCTTCTGGAACTACATGCTCCCTTGAAGACAAGACTGGTGTCTTTCTCCCATTCAGCCCCCTGGTACACTGGTGAGCTGCGCAAGATGAAGGCAACTGGCCGTGCTATTGAGAGACGTGTAAAATCATCTGGTCTCTCTGTACATAAGCAGGCATATAAAGAACATCAGAAAGCGTACGCCTATTCTCTTAAAGAAGCACGCTCCAAATATTATTCCAACATCATCAACACCTGCCCTGGAAACTCTAAACAGCTCTTCTCCACAATAACTCATCTGCTTAATCCCATTAAACAAACTCCTGAGGACTCTGCTCAAAAATGCGACCTGTTCCTTTCATCATTTAAAAACAAAGTTGACACTATCAGATCTCAGCTCCACAACCTCCCTGTTCTCAGTGTGCCATCTACCCGTCTGCATTCTGGGTCCCTGAGCAGCTTTGATGAAGTTGTTCAGAGTGAAGTGGAAGCCATCATCAAGAAAATGAAGCCTTCATCCTGCGCCCTGGATCCTTTCCCCTCGTCTCTCATAAAATCCAATCACTCTGCAATAAGCCCATTAATCACTCAAATAATAAATCAGTCTCTACAATCTGGTCATGTTCCACTGCCTCTAAAAACTGCCATCATTAGGCCTCTTCTGAAAAAATCCAATTTGGATCCCGACATTTTTTCTAATTACCGCCCAATTTCACACCTCCCTTTTCTGTCTAAAGTGCTGGAAAAAGCAGTTGCTGCTCAGCTGCAGGACCACCTACAGCAACACTCCCTGTATGAGAAGTTCCAGTCTGGATTCAGGGCAGCTCACAGTACTGAGACTGCATTGCTGAGAGTTACCAATGATGTCCTCATGGCTGCTGACACTGGTTCTCCCTCCATCCTTGTCCTCCTTGACCTCACTGCAGCTTTCGACACTGTGGACCATAGTATCCTCCTCCACCGTCTTCATGTGGAGGTCGGTCTCTGTGACACTGTCCTGGACTGGTTCAAATCTTTCCTCTCCGATAGGCTGGAATGTGTTAGTCTTGGCAACACCACCTCCCGGACAGTCTGTGTCTCCTGTGGTGTCTCTCAGGGGTCAGTTCTGGGGCCCCTGCTGTTTTCCCTTTACATGCTGCCTTTAGGTCAAATTATTAATTAGTTCAAAAGTTCTTTTCACTGTAATGCCTCTTACCCACCGCACAACTGCAAACGCGCCTGCCGCCCCCTTTTTGCCGCTGGTCACGGTCCCACTGGCCACTGAACACCGTCTGATGACGTACACTAGGGGGTAGCAGAGGGAGGGGTCTCTGGCTTGTTTTCCGGGTTCAGTTGTTGTTTTAACTGCACCTCCGACGGTCTTCGATGAGATTAAAACTTTTTTTTATGTTTGGGGTGATCTACACTGGAGAGTACAGCAGCCTGCAGCAGCAACTGTAAAAATGCCACGTTTCTTACCGGAGTTTGGTTCCAATTCCTGGAGGCTCGATCCGGTGAGTTTAAAAAGTCCGAAAAAAGTCCCGTTGTGGTTGTGTAATCAGATAGCGAGGCTCTCCCGACTGTTTGCCGGATGCGTCGAGCCGCCAGAGATCAACATTTGGGACGTCTGCGGCTCGACGGCGACGCGCGCGTGCGTGTGCAGGCTGCCGTCGCGCCGCTTCGATCAGTTGAATCTCGCCGCTTCCTTGTTCCCCGTGACTCCACGCGTCTCCTCCATAGACTTTGAATGTAAACCGGTGTTATCCGGCCGCTTCGGCCGCCCGACGCCGGGGGCGGTGGGTAGGAGGCATTATGCCGACGATACACAGCTTCACATCAGGACTGGAGCCTCCTCATCTTCCCCATTGTCATCTCCCACTTCACTCACTGCCCTCTCTGCTTTCCTAGAGGAAATAAGGGCATGGATGAATCAAAACTTTCTTCAATTAAACTGCTCCAAGACTGAGGCCATACTGATTGGCACCCCTCACCAGGTACAAACATCTACTATAACAACAATTTCCTTTTCTGGACAAGACATCCCCCTCTCCACCTCTGTTACAAATCTTGGAATAAAAATGGACTCTCATCTTACATTTGAAAATCACATTAAGCTTCTGTTTAAAACTTGCTTCTTCCATCTTCGAAACATCTCCAGACTTCGCCCATCCCTAACTTTTTCTGATGCTGAGAAGCTCGTCCATGCTTTTGTCTCCTCCAGGCTCGACTACTGCAACTCCCTGTTTATTGGAATCCCTGGTAAATACCTTCAGAAGCTTCAATATATTCAAAACAGTGCAGCAAGGATTTTGTTGAGAGTTCGTAAATTTGAACATATTACGCCCATTCTCCATAACCTTCATTGGCTTCCTGTCGCCTACAGAATTCAGTACAAAACTGCTCTCATTACACATCAATGCTTACACGGAACTTCACCAGATTATCTAAAGGACATTCTTGCACCATACTCATCCACCCGGTCTCTACGGTCACAGAACAGTCATCTACTTCACATTCCGAGAACCAAATTAAGGACCATGGGAGACCGGGCTTTCAGTGTGGCTGCCCCCCGCCTGTGGAACTCTCTTCCTGACTGCCTAAGAGCTCCACAGTCACTGGTTGACTTTAAGAGCGGCTTGAAGACCTTTCTTTTTAACCAAGCATACTCTGCCTCCTCATGATTCTATCTTTGATCTTAGTTGATACTGTTATTGATTTTACTTGTTTTATTACTTGTTTTATTGACATTTAATTCTGTTGCACTTTGTAGCACTTTGAGATTTTCATTAATGAAAAGTGCGTTATAAATTGAATTTCATTATTATTATTATTATTATTATTATTATTATCTGTATGCTCCAGAGCAGCAAACTGCCAAAACGTCTGATTTAATAGAGGTTCTCACACTTGCAACAATCGGGCTAAAAAAGTGTTAGATTGCATGCAACTTTTCAATGCTATGGAAGCAGATAGGATAGACATTGTGTTTTACACAGTGCTCTTCCATTTTGACTATTTTTGATAATATAATGCATGTTGTATTTTGTTTGTTTATCTTCATTGAAATAATGTTAGAAACTGATAAAGATCACATTATGATTATATTCAGATATGTCAGAATTAACACAGCGTGTACTTTAGTCTTTAGATTACTGTTTTTCTGAACAAATCAGTCAGTAGTTTGCTAATCTAACACTGCCAAACATAATCTCTTTATAGTACATTTTTTTGTACCAAAAGAAGATAAATATGTTTTATACCCATAAATATTACAATGGTAGTGAAAAACCTGTTTGATTTTACTGAAGTAGTCTGATTTCTGTGACAATGTATTAAATTTGTAGAGCACACCAAATTTCTCCCTCAGTCTATTTGTGGAATAATTCTGAGAATCACATTACACAATTCAGGAAAATGTCTTGGATTGTCTATATTGGACAGCAGGTTAGCACTGTTGCCTCACAGCAAGCTGGTCCTGGGTTCTGTCCCCGGTATGGACCTGGGATCTTTCTGTGTTTCTGTTCTCCTTGTGTTTCAATTCAATTTTAACTTAGTTTATTTCTATAGCACCAAGTTGTCTCAGGGTGCTGTACAAAAACATTCACACATTATAAAAGCCAATAAGTAAAGTTATCTATCTAAGGAAGCCAAAAGATTGTATTAAACCTTAACTTTGTTGTTGTCTCCCATCCTGAGCAAGCACAAAGGCAACAGTGGATTTATCAAGAAGAAAAAGATTTACAAAACTACCCAATGGACAGAAACTGGAAGTTGGTCCACAAGAGAGGAGCCTGATAACTGAAAGCTCTGCCTCCCATTCTACTTTTGGAAACTCTAGGAACCACAAGTAAACCTGCAGTCTGAGAGTGAAGCACTCTGTTAGGAAAGAAAGGAACAATAAAATCTGTATTATAAGATGGAGATGGATTGTTGAGAGCTTTGTATGTTAGAAGTAAGATTTTGAATTCAATTCTGATTTTGACAGGGAGTCAATGGAGAGAAGCTAACTGGAGCGATATGATTTCTCCTACCAACTCTCATCAAAACTCTGGAAACAGCAATTTGGATCAACTGTTTGCATGGGTTTTTTCCAGATACTCCAGTTTCCTCCCACAGTTTAAAAACATACTCCCTTCAGACCCAAGCCTCTCTTGCAAAAGAGATTTGTCATCTCAATGGGATTTGCCTGGTTAAAAAAGTTTGCAAAATATTTCACTATAATTTGGCTATTGTCCTTACAAGAACTTTGGAAAAAGCAAAGATAAAAACTGTAGACAAGACTGGAAACGATATGCAGGAATCAGCCACTTAAATCTGATCAGTGGTCAACTTACCGGTAATCACTTTAGATTCAGAAGTAATATAATTAATTGTTTAATCAAATATTTTTTGCCATTGGCATTATACATCTGCGTCCTTTCAAAAGAAAAGATCTCTGAAATATTTCCTGGGTTCTGTCGGGGCTACTCTCCACAACTTCATATTTCTCCAGCTTCTCATGCTCCTTCTTCTTGATGTTACAGTCATTTGGGATTGCTACATATATACCACTGCTTTCTTCGCTTGCGTGTTGACCACCGCAATGTCCGGTTAGCCATCAATGGTATCTGGAAGTCCCACACTATCTTAGCCCTTTCTTTCTTTACCACCCGTGACATATCTCATTTTGATTGTGGGAATTCTAATTCATACTTGGCATGATGTTCTTGTATATTATTTCAGCCACTTGGTTAAAGCATTTCACTTATGATGCCTGGATTATACACCCTGTTGAACTGTCTCAGACTTCATAGCTGCCTTGTCTACCATACCAGTCTATAGTTCCCACATCCCTTCCCTTATAACCCTTCTCTCTAGGCTTTCTTAGACAGTAGCTTTCCAACAGCATTTATTTCTTTGTCCTTGTCCGTGCATCTTTTGTTCCAGTAGCCCATTTCTCATCAGAATGTCTTAGGTCCCCAACATCTAACACAGACCTTGTTAATCCGGGCAACGTTCGAGCCGGCATGGTATTATTATGTCTGGTATTATTATGTTATAGGATTGTGTTACAGTATTTCATGGTTCAGCTGTCAGATTAAAATGTTAAAGATTTTTCATTTTTGTAAAACACATATGTAAAGTCTTGATAATTTAAACCATTAGGATCTTTTGTAAGTTTGTGATAATGAAAAAAGTCAAAACAAAGTCAACTAGTCTCTTTCCATTCCCACCCCTCCCAACTCCTAATACAGTAGTACAGTACAGCAGCCTGTGCCACCCCCACTTCACGCCTTCCGTACTTTGTTTTGTGACTGTTTCCAGTTCTGTATCATAGGTATCTGCTGGGTCAACCTCACCTTCCCATGCCTTCGTAGGTCTTACATAAATTACACTGGGGTGAGTCGAATGTACCTCAGGTCTTGGCTTGAAGGTGTGCTGTGAAAGAAAGAGCTTAACCGTTTTTTTTTTTTTTTGGTGCATTTACTGTTACTCTCTGCAGTAGCAGATGGTTTATGGGATTGACACCAATATGATGCCTTTTCATCTGAAAATGTTCATGGTTTTACACGTGTAAAGGTTAGTAATACAAAATGGAAAAAAAGCTAAGTTAGACTAGATTGTACAGCTCTGTAGTCCTTGATGAGATAAGTTTGTTAACAAGCTTAGGAGTCAAACAAGACTCCTAAGCAGATGAATCGTCATGACGCATTGCAGCCTTAGTAAACTACCGGTAATCTCGTTTTGAATTTATCACATTGTCAGTGTTGATTATCAGTAACAGCTATTTGGTTTTGGATGTTCTTCCACACAGCAGCAAGAACTTGTCTCTTAGGAAAGTGATTGCTGTAATTTTTAGTGTCATAACCTCAGTTACACACAAACTGTCCATGCCATACCTCCTCTCTGAACATTTTCACGCCAGGAGGCGATCCTCCTTCTCCTACCTCCTTTGCCAGAGCAAAACCCCAAAGCTGCTGACACAAACTCACCCAGCGTAATTGAGAAAA
>JBBPBX010005153.1:34415-63725 GCA_038048925.1 Garcialebias charrua | reverse complement strand
ATATATATATACAACCTTTTTGTAAGCTAAAGTTAGACTTTAGAACAAAGCCTACTTCAGTTATTTGTGACAGAGGTTGTACTTACTTTCTCCTCGTAGTGGATGAATGACGCAGCCTCAGGACCAAGATATTTAACCAGACTGGAAACCACAGCTTCTCTTCTTTCTCCATCCTGCAAACAAGAAGAGAAAACCAGTCCCACATTGGTACTTCCTCTTATCGTTTCAAACCAAAGCAGCAAACTGCTGAAATAGTAATAAATGCCAGTGCTTTTCCTGGACTCAAAAGGCTCTTGGTGCAGAAAATACTAGAGTAAACACCAAGTACTCTCAAAATAGGCAAGTACGTAGTAAAATCTTACATTAGTCTCCTTTTTTTACTTTGCTATTGTAACTAGCTAGCTTGTGTTTCTAAAACAAGATGTGTCCATTGCTTTGTGATACAGATTAAAAAAATAAAATAAAAAGACAGTGAATTAACATCTGGATTCAGTTCCTGATGGGAGATCAGATGGGAGATTAAGGCACAGCATGCAGGTTTCATTGTAGTCTCAGTAAAGTGGCAGATTCACTGAACACAGTGTGCACCTAATTTGCTGTCAAGCATGTTTTTTTAAGTACAGTATTTACACATTTTTCACAAAGTGTCTCTCTAAATTACTTTAAAAAACAAGACTGAAATAACCTTTATGAAGCTAAGACAATTAAAGCATTGTTGCTGTAAACGGAACTAAAGAAATTGCATTTCCTGCGAGAATGCAGTGAATGCTTATTGCAGAAGAACTTGCTGAAAACAGCTGAAATAAGCTAAAAAATGTAGCTGAAATGAAAGAGCAAGCTTAAATTAGCAGAAGAAAGCAGAAAGAACACATTTGCTGAATTAGGATTAAATAAGCAGAAATTAGTACAAAAATTGGGAAATCAGCTAAAAATGATAAAATGAGCAAACAACATCTAAATGTAGCTGAAAAGGCAGAAGAATCTTAACCTACGAGAAGGAAATGGAAAGAGTTGAAATGAGCTAAAACAATGTGGGATTAGCTGGAAAAAGCTAAAATGTGCATAAAACAGCTAAATAGCAGCTGAAATAGCAGAAAAGGCTGAAACTAGCTGAAAAAATCTGAAATGAGCACAACAAACTGAAATAAAAAGAAAGAAGTTATAAGAAGCACAAAAATGTTGTAGTTTACAGAAATACATGTAATCTGAAATAAGCATGACAGCTGAAAAAACAGTTGAGAGTAGCTAAAAAAATCTATTTAAAATTTGCACAAGGTAGCTGAAAGAAGCTGAATCAGAACAAAATGTACATGGAGCAGTAAAAGGTTGTAAACAGATCTAAAAATCTGAAGGATGGAAAATTAGCTCAATTCAATTTATATATGAAATAAGTGGCAGAAAAGGCTAAATATTTCTAAATGCTAAAGTTGTATCAATATCAAAAGTCATCAGGATTATCGTGAAAGAACTGAAAGTTTTGATTCATGATTGTTGAAATAGATTGAAAATTGCGAGATGAGAAACGCGCTAAAAATGTATGAAATAAAAATGGATCGCAATAGTGTGAATGCTTCATAAACATTCACACTATTACGGTAAACTTCCCTTTAACTTCTATGACCAAATTGCCATTCTAACTTTTTTTTATTGTTTAGTTAGCTCATTTCCATCAACTTGAGGTAATTTTCTTCCACAAACATTTGAACTAAAATACTTAACTAAATACATTGTCGACTTTGTGCAGACATGGTTTTTTGGAGCAGGAATGGTATCTGTAGAATATGTTTAAAGCCAAACCAACTGACAAGTAAACACATTTAGTATGATGCTTCCATGGCTTTATAGCATCAATATCAGAAATAATATTTAAACTTTTTAAGGCAATGCTTTTCTTGGTTGAGGAACCCTGTTTAAGGGATACATACTGAATGCATTGCTAGTTGCCCATTTTTCTCTCAGTAACGCAAAACTAATTATGGAAGAAGAGGCAGTCAGTGACAAAAGCCCAATCCTTCTCGAGGTCATTTAATCTTTCATGTTTACTTGTAAATATTATATAAAAAGGCAGTGAATCAACCTGCAGTGCAAACAAAAAGGACTTTCCTTGCAATTGTTCTTTGGTGGTGTTATCAGATCTGGGGAAAAACACACCGACTGCCCTTCTCTCAAAGAGTAGGTCAGATGAATCTTAAATAATCACTGTCATTAGAATGAGGAGCACAGCCTCACTTTGGTTTGTAAAACTCCAATCCTATTACGGCTAAATCCACAGCAGAGCCTCGTCCTGTCAAAACAAGGCTGCTCCGCTGTCTCATCCAACTGTCTGCAGCCGTGGATGAGCCGAGAGCTGAAAACTGGAAATGATCGTTTTATAACATGGTAACACAGAGTACATGTGTGTGAATGAGAAGGAGGCCGGTGGAACAGTGAGGATACAAGAAGCATAGGTCACAAAGGTGCAGGACTTCAAGTACGGTACTTTGGTCTACTGTTCAGGAAAATGGGGAGCTTGGTAAAGAGGTGAAAAAGAGAGTCCAGGCAGGATGGAGATGGATGGAGAGAAGTTTCAGGAATGACTTGTGGCAAAATAATGTCAGCAAAGGTCAAAGGAAAAGTTTACAAGACAGCTGTGAGACCATGTTGCATGGTCTGGAGACAGAGACATTGAAAAAAGACAGGAGAAAGAACTGGAAGTGGCAGAAATGAAGATGTTGAGGTTCTCCTTAGGAGTGACAAGGATGGATAAGATCAGGAATGAGATCATCAGAGGTACAGCACATGTTGAACAACTGGGTGATGAAGTTAGAGAGGCCAGACTGAGATGGTTTGGGCATGTCCAGAGGAGGGACAGTGGTAGAAGGATATTCGAAATGCCAGGGAAAGGACAAAAAGGAGATGTATGGATGCAGTTAGAGAGGACATGGAGGTATAGTTGGAATGATGACAGAGTGAGATGGAGGATGACTCGCTGTGGCGACCCCTGAAGAGGGAAAAGCCAAAAGAAGAAGTCATTTTTTATTAGATGCATTCAAAGAAGATTTCAAATTCTCAGCCGGTACCTTTCAGCTCGCTAAACTTAGAAGTACGTAAACTACTAGAGTTTTACAGTGGCTTGTGACCGAATATAAAAAACAATTCTTTGGTTTGTTTTTGTGTCATAACTAAATGTTGTGTTTGAGTAAATTCTAAGAGTTGGGATTGTATAAGGTCTAAAGACTTCCAAACATCAACTCAGATATTTATTTATTAAGACATTGATCTTTAAAGAGGCACTCAACCCACTGTGAAACGGTAGCCCTGCCCCCAGAGCAGATTCAAACTCCTCATGAAAATGGGAGTGTCGAGAGACAAGGAGGGGAGGAGGTGGGTGGTTGTGCTGCGTTCACGCCACCTCTAGCAACAAACTAAAACAAACTAAAACTCTAGCAAGCAACTAGCCTGGCCCTCGCCTTCCTGCACAGCTCCGCTCAATTCTCATTTCCCTTCACTGCACAGTCTGGGATTTGTCCCATAGACAACGATTTCTCCTGTAGATTTTTGACCGGACCAATCAGAGAACAGAAGGGGCGGAGTTTTGGCCCCTAACCCACGCCCCCACCTGTCCCAGCGCAGCCAGCGAGCATTCGCATGTTCTCATTCAAAGCGATGCAAAGCGATGCAGGACTGTTTTATATGTGACACAAATGTATTAATTTCCCCTTCTTAATCCCTTATCTGGAGTTTTCTTTTGTTTTTTTGGCCAAAAGTCAAGTTATCGCTCCCTCCTCCTCCTCCTCTCCGCTGAGTGCCACCTGTCCCAGCGCGCAGCCAGAGCCAGCGCGCAGCTGCATGTTCTCATTCAAAGCGATGCAAAGCGATGCAGGACTGTTTTATATTTGACACAAATGTGTTAATTTCCCCTTCTTAATCTCTTATCTGGAGTTTTATTTTTTTGCCAAAAGTCAAGTGATCGCTCCCTCCTCCTCTCTCTCCGCTGCGGTGCAAAGAATAAGGAAATGACTGAGGTTGTCACGAGAGAATTAAAATAGGGTTTTACGTTGCTGCCCGAGTCCCTGCATATTTTCTGGTCTTCTGGACCAGCGCTACATGGTTTTATTTAATTTTTTTCAAACGTTATAAACACAGAATATGCAGGCAGCGAGAGAAAATTCAGCAGGAGGCGGAGCAGATGTCAAGTTCGGCAGAGCTCTGAGGGGGAGGGAGCAGAAAGCTTTCCCTGTTCAAAATTTTTATAAGATCCAATGGTTTTGTTCCTCAGGCAGAGGCCACGCCTCCAGCAAGAATCGTTTTTCAATGGAGAAGTCCCAGACCCTTGTCTGAAGCGAAGTGAAGGACAAGGGTCTGGTTTTAACCAGGCTAGCAAGCAACTTACAGCAAGCAACAACAAAGAATAATTATGTAGATGTATACTGTATATCCATTCTTACCCGATCTATCCAAAACAAAATCTAAAAAAAAAATAAAAAAATACCACAAGGTATTCCGTGACCGGGGATCGAACCTTGGTCTCTCGGATCCCAAACCTGCACTTCCACCACTGCCCCAACTTGGCATACATGCTTTGCTCATCCATCGCACCATAACAAAACGAATACATCCAAATAGTTTTGATGACGTGAAAAGTATTCTTAAAATAAATAAGTTAAAATATACAAATACAGGTAGTCCCCGATTTACGAGCGCTCTGATCTACGAGGTTCCGGACTTACGAGCTGGCGAATTTTTTGAAAAAACGCAAAAAATACTGAGTTTTTCTGTGTTTTTTCACCACAGTTCGTTAGCTAAACATGTGGACACACGTTTCCGATCATTTTTATGCACTCATAAGCAGTTTTTCGATGAAAAACGAGTGTTCGTAGTCGCGCTAGCAAAACCGTTCCAATTTACGAGCGAAATTCCGGACTTACGAGACACGTGGCGGCCGTTCCAAATTACGAGATTTCCGGTTTACGAGCGCCTCGTTGTAACGGAACTCGCTCGTAAATCGGGGACTACCTGTAACTAGTGCCATTCCAAAACTATAAAATGTGTTGTTGCAGTACTTTTCCGGCGTGCAATGTACCACTTCCATATAAGGTATGAACTGCAGCGTGGACCTTCCCATCTCTGCAGGGGATTGGCTCTGCTTGAACCACTTTTGTGACGTCAGAGTGTATAGACACGTCACAGTGAGAATCCTAGACCAACAAGAAAATTAAGGTGCAATTCCTCTGTTCAACCCATAGGATTACCGTAAACACGTTTTTAGACCAAATATTGCCGATTTAAACTAATACGCACAAATATATGAAGATTAACACAGACATAGTGCTATACAACATTTTAGACAAATTCTAGGGAGTTTATCAGCTAAAAAAAGTTGATTTTGAGTTTAGCCCCTCTTTAAGCATAATGTTTCAGTAAACAATTTATTTTCCAGGGATTTGCTGGCGACAACAAATGCGCCTCACCATGAAGACAAACAAAAACTGTCTATACAGTTTATTGATCCAGTACCCTCATTTCTATTGAAACCATTGTGTCTCATATTTAAAATTAAAAGGGATTAGCAGAAATGCTTTTTCATTTCAAAGTCAAGCAGCATTTTTTGACTCATAAATAAAATTTAAAATGAATAATCCAAACTGCATTTTCATTTTCTTCTTCGAGACTGCTCAAAATGGTGTGAGTGAGACAGGTCCCCGACTTACGAGCTTTCTTACTTACGAGGTCCCGGACTTACGAATATAAATCTCATTTAAAAAAAAAATATATATATATTTTTTTTTAGAAATGAATACATGTACAGTACTGTACAGTCACCAAGCACTTAGCCTATCCTAACACAGTTTTTAAAGATGAAGTAGTGAGTTGAGTTGTCTCCCTTTCACATAAAGGGAGCTAGCTCCCTTTATGTGAATGGAGCCTGCTGGGGAGGAGGGAGACAATTCAACTGACTCCTTAACTGTGTTAGGATAGGCTAAGTGCTTGGTGACTGTACAGTACTGTACTGTACATTTATCTATTTATAAATAAAAAAATAAATATATATACTGTACAGTATCTTTTTAATAAATAGATAGATGTACAGTACTGTACAGTCACCAAGCACTTATCCTATCCTAACACACTTTTTAAAGATGAAGGAGTGAGTGGAATTGTCTCCCTCAACCATGCAGGCTCCATTCCCATAAAGGGAGCTAGCTCCCTTTATGTGAAAGGGAGACAATTAAACTCACTCCTTCATCTTTAAAAACTGTTAGGATAGGCTAAGTGCTTGGTGACTGTACAGTACTGTACATGTATTCATTTATTTAAAAAAAATGTTTTTTTTTTTTTTTTTTTTTATGGTGATCCTACTTACAAATTTTTGACATACGAGCGCCCCCTAGGGACGGAACTCGCTCGTAAGTCGGGGACTACCTGTATTAGGGGTGTAACGGTACGCTAAAATCACATTTCGGTTTGGTTCAACTACAAGGAGGGCTCGGTTCGGTTTATTTTCGGTACAAAAAAAAAAGACAAAATAAAGACTTACAAAATGTTTATTTTGAAAATATGCCAAAAATATGTTTGTATTGTATTGTAGTAATAAATAAAAGTGACCCATTTGGATGATATTTTAAATAAACAGCACTCTACAATAAATAAACTATATTAACAATAATAAAAATCTTAATAAATACAATAACAGTCAGAACAATAAGCAGCAACAGACTGTTTACAATCTAACTAATCAAGTTTTTGTCCAGTAGCAGCAGTGTGGCTGTATTTGTCCTCATTACTGTACTCACAACTTCTTGGACCTGCTCCTCCAAGTGGGACAGGTCCTGGAACAGTTCAGAGTTCAGTTCAGTCATCACACACTTCTTAGCTGCAGGTGATCTCTGGTGGATGTCTGTCCCTGAAGTGGACAAAGAGAGCAGCTACCTCTGTCCCAGACTTGTAATAAAACAAAGAGATAAAAAAACAAGTTAATAAGATTATGATTTTAAACAAAAAAGATTATTTAGATAATAATAAAATAACAATACCTCTTCTTGAACGGTTGAAGCTCTCACTCATCTCATCAGGGCTTTAATCAGCTCCAGGGCTTGTTGACAATACAGTTTTTTCATAAAGAGCTGAACTTTTTGAGTGATGGATGTCTCTAGCGAGGATCAGTAACTTTAAAGCCTGCGCATATAACAACATTCAGACTTAGATTCAGAACTCATACAGTTTGTGTTATTGCTCTGGACCGATCTAATTTACCTGAAGAAGTAGTTTAAATGCAGCTGCTGTGTTGTTAGCGCACTTTGTAACAGCTGCGGTTTCTTCGTTCACATTCCGATGACGTAGTTTCAAGCGCGTTCACGTGAGACGTGTTGTCTGCTGCAGAGTCGTCCACACACACAGCTTTGAATGTGCGCTCGTCTTAACAAGAAAGCCATAACGTTCCCAAACAGGAGACCGGAGCGAGCAGCTAATGGCTAATAATGCTGCGCGTGCTGCGCGATAATAGCTCCGTGCTGAAACGCGCCCAGGAAATTTTGTTCCGCGGCGCATATATTAACGTTCAATGAGTGGAAAAAAATAACCGAAACGGTACGCAGGTGGACCGAACCGGACGTGGCATACCGAAACGGTTCGGTACACCCACGTGTACCGTTACATGCCTAATATATATAGTTTTTATTAAAGGGGACCTCAGATGGGTTTTTTAAATTTTTATGGTATTTCTGTGGGCTATCTTGACCCTATTCCTTCAATTTAAAGCTGCAGTATGTAGCTTTTTTTATGAACATATTTCTTCACTCTGTCACTACCTCCTGACAGACTGATGTTAGCCAGGTAATCTCTGAAAAAAAATAAAAAAAATATTGTCCCCTTGCTTCTCCAGGTGGTAAATAAGCATTTCTAAAAAGAAAAGGTGACCCGCCATTTTCCAGCCAATAAAAACAGAGTTTGTAACCAGCCAATAAAAACAGAGCTTGAATTTGAATCAGCCAATAAAAACAGAGCTTGAATTTGAAATTCAACAGACCACAAGGGGGCAGAGCCACATATGGCTCTGAGGGGGAGGGATCAGAATGCTTTGCCTGTTGAAAATATTTCTAAGTGCTGCAGTTCTACAGAAACTGCATACTGAACCTTTAATGCACAAAATAATTCTTAGATAATCAATTATACCCTTTTTAATTCTGCCATTTTTAACTTTCGTTTTGAACGACCGGTTTCTGATACTAGTTCTGAAGTCCACGCCCTTCAAAGATCTGTTTACGCCCTCTGTAACAGCCAGTATCTGTAATGTGTTGTTGTTTTAAAATTAGCTCTTTTTTTATTACTCATTTGACTTACTGTTAGTGCTAGCTTAAGATAACTTACCGAAACCCGTCTGAGCGCGCCGCAATTTGCTGCTCCTTTTAGCATGAGACCACCCGAATCCGAAGCTAATGTTAGCTTGTTCCTCTTCCGGTGTTCGCCAGCTCCGCTCGTTTCACGCGGCGATTTTGGGAGTTATCGCTGTTCCAGTCAAGACAACACAAAGTTCACCAAGTGTCTCCCGTAAATTAATCCGTAAGGAGAAGGTCCTCGCTGCTGCGAGGCTCCTGTGAGGCTTCAGTGAGGCTGTACAGTTGAAGCTCCGCTCCATCAAGCCAGAAGAGGGTCCCGTCGCAACCGGTCTCTACGCCGGGGGTATGCTCGTTTAATTTTTGCCGGCGGCGCGTTGGGAGAGATCGCAAATACACTAAAAATTGAACTAAAACATAAAAATAACAATTATACTTTATTTATAAAGCCATTTAAAAAACCACAGCTGCAACAAAGTGCTGTACACATGAAATTAATAACATATAAACAAAAGATGAGATGAAATCATGAAAAACAACAGTCATGTGTTTAATACAGAAGTGGGTTGAGCCTAACATGGGGTTGCTAGGTGAGGGGCTGGACTCAGGTTGGGGTGGGTTGTCCTCTCTCGCTTGTGACGTCACAAGCGAGATTGATTTCCAGTTTATTTCAAAAACGAAACCTATATTATCACAGTAAAATAAATCTACTTAGAGTAAATAAACCACTGGGTGCATTTTTTTGGCCTTTGGACTGTTTTTTTATGAAGTAAATACCCAAAGTTGAGTAAAAAAACATTAAAAAGTGAATTTTGAATGTGTGGTCCCCTTTAAGGCATTTTAAACCTTTCCCATACTCTTGCAACATTCTAAACAATGTTTCTAAACTCTCAAGCTCAAGACACAGAATGTCATGATTTCAGCTCCCCGCCTCGTCTGCTCTTTGCCATCTGCAAGTGTTCTTGGCCACGCCCACTTCTCCACCCTGCACCGAAAACACCTGATCAGCTGCAGGAGGAAACTTATCTTGCAGTATGGGCTGCAAAAATGTGCAGCAGGTGCTAAATAATTAAAATTATTTATTTAAAATAAAAATTCCATGACCATCATGCGGCTCACCCACCAATCAGCCAATTGTGTGTCATCGCCAATCTTATTTTGAAAATCCGCGATAGAGTGAGTCTGCAATAAATGAACCGCGAAGTAGCGGGACTACTGTACATATAAATCTTTAAAAAATGTTATATAATACAAACAATCATATTGCATTGTGTGCAACTGTAAGCTTATGTGTACTTGCATCACATGCGACCACATTTTCTCAGTGTGTAGAAGCAGCAAGTGGAGGTTAATTACGGTATTTAAACTCTGAGCAGCGTGGCCCTACAGGGGGACAGCTATTACAGCTCCGGAGCTTTGTAACGAGTCAAGTAAAACGACGTAAATGCCAAAAATAAAATTAAAATTAAAAAAACTTCATCACAGGCAATGCTGGATTTTTTTCTGTCTTCTTAAATTAAAAGCACAATAAAGAGCTCAAAATGTCAGTACAAAAGAAAAGAACATGGGGATGTTCATATAAGCTTTGTGTGCACAAAGTGTATAAGGTATCAAAGGTTCACAGCTGTAAATGCTTGCAGAAGGCATTAAATACACACACAATCCCTGGAAACATGTTTAAAAAGATTTTAGGCTTGCAATTATCCAGCACAAAAGCTGTAGCTGAGAATAACTCACACAAATAAAAGCAATAAAAGTACACTTTACCTAGTACATTTAGCTTCTGTATGCAATTATCTTGTTGTATATAGTTGTATATAGGCTAATTATTTCCCAATTATCTTTTTTTCCCACTTTATATCAAGAGAAAACATAAATCCACTCTATAATTTTGATGCAATTACACTTTAATGGACTAAAAGCACCTGACCTCTGCTGCACTTAAAACAAAATCATACAGTGCTTTAAAAAGTTTACATCAGTTTTTATGAACAGTTATTATATGCAAGCAACAACCTCCTCAATCTAGGATTCCATTTTCTCAATGCTGCACTCCAAGTAAGATTGTCAATTACTCTCCACATGTAATAAAATTATGTCTAATGTCTAATAATGGCTTTTATCATGCATAAGATTCAAATGAATCGCTCGGTGATGCTAAGGTATCCAGGTTTTATTTCATTACCTCATAGTATTTGGTATAACGTGATTAATTGTCTAATTTACTCTAGATTTAAGCATTACAAATGATCCAATATCAGATAAGGTAAATACTTTTGCTCATTTCATCATTAATAGCGTTCCAGTTTTATTGAACTAAAATCAACCAAATTGTTGATTAAAACATCAAGCAGTCAGCATTTAAACAAAATGACAGTTAAAAAAAAATTCAGGACATCTAATCACAAACTTTTCACAAACTCATCAACTGAGTGATGATTTGCATAGATCTTGTCTTGCTGCTGTATGTTCAAATAATCATGTTGTGGACATGTTTAGCAGGGGAGTAGGCAGGAGTTAAAGCCCACCTCCCTACTGCACAGACTCTGGTTTCAAAAATTACAACATGGCAGCTCCAGTAAAACCGTTCCTGCTTTTTTAAATTCTGTTGAGTTACTGCTGTTTGCGAGAACCCATGTGCAGGCAGGACTCAGGATTAAAGTATATTCAACTGACATAAATATTATTTATGTCATTATTTGATATGTTTTGTTTACATGTGTGGTTTTAGTTTACTGTACATTATTTATTTTGAAAATTGATTTGTTTGTAAGTTACACCGTGTAGGCAGTGTTGTAATGGAACAAAGTAGAAATACTGTGTTACTGTGCTTTGACATATGTTTACTTCGTTATTTACATTTCTAGCAACTTTCACTTTTACTTCACTACATTTCATCAATAAAATGTGTACTTTTACTCCAATACATTTACCTTAACCATCCTAGTTACTCGTTCCTACAATATAAAATTAGAATCAATCTGATAGGTGTGAAAATGACGGTAGCTTCTAAAAAGTGGAGGTTTGGTGTTCTACAGGACATTAACTGCTTTACATGAGCAAGGCATGAAGTTGTCAG
Organism: Garcialebias charrua; assembly: GCA_038048925.1. Lineage (NCBI taxonomy): Eukaryota > Metazoa > Chordata > Actinopteri > Cyprinodontiformes > Rivulidae > Garcialebias > Garcialebias charrua. The sequence goes on along the minus strand of JBBPBX010005153.1, from coordinate 52,334 downwards.
GCCATTAGTCCTTCCATTAAAAAACACGGAGACAGATATCCAGTTTAGGGTGTTTTATTTGCTGTGTTTCTTCTGGTATTTACACACAGCAATAAACCAGTAAAGCACAAACAAGTTTGAACAACAAGGCTCCGTCCGTGTCGGGAGAGAGAAAAATAAAACTCCAACTGAGCTCTGCACTTTACACAAAGCGATGCATTCACTAGCATTGGAACAGCCACGGTGCATTCAAGAGCATAGGAACTATTAAATTCAGAAAGAAACAAGCCATAACCAAACCAAACCTAACTCAGAAAAGACGCCAACTACACAACAATGTGGGTGTTCTAACAGCTTTGTTAATAACGGTTAATAAAGGTTGAATGAATATACTGTACTTCAATAGAATCAGACTTTTTAAAGAACAATCTTTCATCGTTCAGTTAAAACTTTCCAAGTTTTTGTCATTGGATATTGTACCAATAAATGCTTTGGAAATCCTAACCATTCACTTTTACTTAATACTCTTACATTAAGTACATTTTATATGAGAAATTTACTTTTGATACTCAAGTACATTAAATGTCAGATACTTTAAGACTTTTACTTAAGTAATAATTTTAAAGGAGACTTTAACTTTTACCAAAGTAATTTTATGGTAAAAAAACTTGTACTTTCACTGAAGTATCACTTTGAGGTACTTTATCCAACACTGTGTGTATGAAACATTTTTCAGTGCTATGTTGCACTGGGGACACATTAAGTTGTTACAACCCTCCTCCAAAAAGGCATGTGCAGCAGGACAAGTTTTATGCCCTAACTAAAGGTTTAAGAAGTTACATTGCCCTTTTTTTGGTTGAAGATTTACTTTTGTTCCAGCGGACTCATTCCCTCTTTGGTTATGTGCAGTCAGCGAGGTATGTTTATTTGTGTTATGTTTCATTGTACGGTACATATTTATAGTAAATGTATATGCAATATATGAATATGTACATTTTGTACATCGTTATGTGTTTTGAGCAGTTTGACGGTGAATTTGATGACCATAAGTGCCGTTCAGATGAATAAGTCCGTCAGTGCCAGAAGGACTATGGTGTCGTCTATTTCCTGGAGGGAGTGATGGTATAGGTTATTTATTAAAATGAACAAAAAACATTATAAAAGGGAACTTTATCCTGAAAATTTTTAGTTTTACAAAAATAAAAATAAAAACAACTATATTTCCACCAATCGGCTATTTAAATAATTTAACAATGAACCATTTTTGTATGAGTAGTTTGTCTTTTTGTGTCTTCTTGTCATTTCTAGCTGGACTCTTTATCTGCTTAGCTTCGTCGTGTACTCACGTACCTCTTCGGGACTCCACCGATAAGCCTGCTCGCCCGCAATGAATCCCACCAGAGCTGGATTACCACGTGGGCTGGTGGCATCATAGGTAATACAGAACGGACTGTTGCTGGAAGATCCTGCCACTATTTCCCCAGAGAAGCCTTTTTCTTTCCAAAAAGCCTGCAGACAAATGGAGACGCACCATATGCATTTGTGTTAATTCACTGTAACATCAATAGTACCGTAAATAGAAACCACTTGTGCATACTCAGGTTTGTGCAACGGCATTAACATTTGCAGTAGTAAAAGGAAATAAAGGAGCAGAAGTGAATTATTGGATTTTTTTTGGAAACTAATAATTGCAGCAGAAGAACTATTTGCTGCTGCCAGTTTCTTTTATTGCCATGGTGAGTACTTTTGTCCACAGAGGACTGTCTTGAACTGCAAAGCTAAACTGAACTTTTATCAAACATTCAATATGAAAGCACAAAGTATTTCACTCAAGGCCCTGTTACCAGGATAATACTGCCGCCATTATGTTTGTGGTCCACGAAAAAAAAATCACAAACAGCATCTTCTATTTATTTTTTTTCCATTTTTGAATTATTGACTAATACAGTATTGTCTTAAATACACAGTGTGGTTCGAAATTGGGAACAAAAATGGTTAACTCTAAATTCTGCATTGATGTGGCGTGGGTCAAATATGTTGGCTACAAAAATAATGTCTCCTTGGGTTCATCTGAGAAGGGACAACTACCACTGAAAAATATGAAGGTAAATGTTACCTTACTGTGCTCTTAATAGTCACCAAATAGGTTTTTCCAGCGATTTTCCAGCGATTTTCTGTACCCGAGATGCTCTCTTGCACTTACAGTACCACACTACGTGTCAACAGCAAGTTTCCACAATGATGGTACCATGCATGCCCACAGTTGCCTCATGTCCTGAGCTGCCTCCATGCACAACTCTTGAACAGCGTAAGGATGCAATTTTGATCTAGATCATGTCACAGCAGCCCAACACTGTTGCCACAAGTACTGTACTACATCTGTACAAAACATGGGAGGTTTATGGACTTCAACCATCAAATTCAGCCTTTTGTGCAGAATAGGAACCACCAATCAGCGGCATGAGAAGCTTTTGTTGAAGGACTTGCAATGGAAAACCTCAATCTCATCTACCCTTCTACCTTCCTCGTCCTGTATGCCTGACTATGAAGAGAACTTGTGTTCTTTGCTTTGCATCCAAAAGAGAAATGAAGGATTGATGATCGTGGTGGAGTATTTATTGGTGCCTGGAGAGTAATTATTTCAGCTGTGCGGTGATAGTCTAGTAAGAATGTAACACAATCCTCTTGTTTGTGGTAAAAGTTGAGGTAGGTTGCAATGTGTGCAGCTGACATATCACCGGGAATGTTGCAATGATAAACTTGGAATGAGGTTGTAGCCTAGGCATGAGGCTAGTGTGACTTGTTCTACTTTAAATTCTCTACTACCAAACAGGTTCAAGCTCTACATCATGGATATGCTGCCTCCACTGCCACTGCACCCACTTTGCTCCTTTCAGGATGCTCTACCACCTTGATAATAAACCACCACAACCTTGTTACAAAAGATTTGTTAACACTAAAACCCACCGCAGATATATGTTCGAGAATGAGCGTTGAATCAAGTTTTCTGCCGACTTTTATACAGCAACATAATCCAGCGAGCATTCTCAAAGCCAGCTACAGTCAGATGCACAGACAAGACCCATGGCTGTTGGAAAGTCGGCCTCCAGACCAAGATAAGAGAATGTTTTAGGCTCAAAGCAAAAGGAAGGAATAGTCTCAGCAATCTCAGCGTAATATAGAAACACAATAAAAAATATTCATACCAAAAATTCCCTAACAATCTACCATACATAATAGAGAGCTCACTGCAGTCTTGGCATACTTTTGAAGATTTCACCAAGACAATGCAAAGACAATCTGGATAAATTTTCAAGTTGTAACTAGGTCATCAATGAGTAACATCAGTTTGGTGGCCTAATCACTTTGTGTACAATACTTGATTTAAAACTACACTAATGAAAAAGAATTGATGAATAGTTTCCCACTTTGTCTGTTTTGTACATAAAATTAAAACCAGTGGTTCCCAGTCCTGGTCCTTGAGGAACGCCATCCTGCATGTTTTAGTTGTGCACCTGCTCCACCACACCTGATATGAATGAGCAGGTGATTAAAAGACTTTGGCAGAACTTGAAGTAAGTGAATCACTGAATCCAGTGTGTTGGAGCAGGGAAACAGTTAAAATGTGCAAGATGGCGTTCCTCAAGGACAAGTGTTGGGAACCACAGGACTAAACATACTGTATTTGATTTGGTTCTTTTTTTTTAATCATCAAACATTTGATCAGAAATTAATGCAATTACAAAGCAATACTTTATTTTCTTAATCCTAAGCATAAATAAAATAAAAGCCCAGCTCATGTTTTCAACTTTATATTTGCATATTTAAAAAAAATAATAAAAAAAATAAATAAATAAACTTTCAAACTTGAGTTTTTGTTCTATAAAAATCCTTGAAAACATTTCTGAACAATAACCAGAAATCTGCAGTGGGATGAACCTGGTGCTGAACAGCAGCATGATGGAGATACAAGGTTTGAATAGTAAGAAGGCAAGAGGGCTGGAGAAGCAAACTGTTGAAGCTGATCCAAATGAGTGACAACCCTCTGAGCTGATGGGGAGTGCAACGCTGCCAACTCAATGAGTCACTGTGTTTGTCAGAAGGAATTACAACTTTCACATGACCAACAAATGTCAGACAAACGTCTCATAAAAAAATAAGAATCTGGCTCTCTTGCATATGGTATGTGTAGCCTGTTGGCAACTTCATGTAATAATAAGTGTCTTAAATGTACCAGAAACAAAGGCTTTGGGGCTCTACAAAACATTCAGAGTCTGCATCCAGTAACACTTAAAGAAAATGTATTATTTAAACATTTGCACTTTGTAGCAGGCTAAATTCAAAAAGCAACGTCTGTATGTCTGAAAACTTTGCATACTGGCACACTGACATAAAACTCAGTCCATCTGTCAATCACACCTCTGAAAGCAAAATCACAGTGATTGAGTCAAAATTTATATTTTTGCATTTTGCTTGAATGTCATTTGTCCTCAACTGTCAGAAAGTTCAAGAATCCAGTGAGACATTTCATTTGTTTTGTGTTCACTTTGTCATAATGGACAAAATTATAGACACATTGGTTGTTTAAAATAACGTGTTAGCCCCACAAAAGGCGAAAGGCAATAATCCATGGGAATACCTTTTTTTTTTTTTTTTGTGATCTTTACAACCATATTTATCTTTCTTGAGAAAGATAAAAGGGATCCGACAAGCCACACTTGGGATTTTATAGGCTTTAGACATTACTATGCTGCAATAAGCAGGTTCTGTTGCAACGACTCGGTTGGGTTAACCTAACCTTTACATATTACTTTTATTGTGCCACAAGTCTGAACTGCCTCGGGCACATTAAAATATTCTTGCAATTTGTCCTAATATATTAGCACACCATCTGCTGTTGAGAGAAATCTATCAGTGGGTGATTAAATAAACAAATATCAGTGCTGGCCTAATGTTCCGAATTCACGGTTTTACATGCGAAAAAAGTGTTTTAAAGTATGTGTGCTTCTTGTTGCAGAATAAAACCCTTACGGAATGCAAATTTCATTAAGTCAACTTAATAGGTTTAACCGCAAACTGAAATTTTAGCTGACTACTGTACTTTGTGATGTTTGCATGTTTTACACAACCACAGCATGTATTCCATGTATATAGTTTTAGAATAACTATTTATTTGTTTTTGAAGTCTGGTTATAATACTACAAAACTGATTTTATTTTAATTAAATATTTATCCTTTGTTTAGACAGGAAGGTCACATGAAGAGTCCAGTAGGTTAAGTACACGATGCCAGGGAAATGAGACATACAACTAAATAAGAGTTGGTTTTAACCATTAAAACTGTTATTCATGTTGGTTGTATCACACAGAATACAGTGAAGGCTGTTGCTTCAGTCCTAAACTCTTTACTCTGTACACTTGTGACTGTCTCCACCCAGCACAACACTATCGTTATTAAATACTGTATGCTGATGACACCACTGTATTGGGGCTCACCCAAGAGGGAACGAGTCAGGGTACAGAGCTCTGGTTATAAGCTATGGAGTGAAGATGACCTCATCCTCAATACAGACAAGACCAAAGAAATCATATTGAACTTCAGGAAGAACCCTCCCCCTTTACACCCACTCATCATTAAAGGGACTGAGGTAATGCCGGTTACCCACTGGACCCGTGTCGAGCGGCTGAAGCGGCCGGTTTACATGCAAAGTCTATGTGGAGAGGCGTCGAGGAGCGGCGTATCGTGGAGCGGCGTATCGTGAAGCGGTGCGTCTTGAGTGTTTGAAGCGGCGCGGCGGCACGCGGCAGTTCCTTTCCGCGCACGCGCGCGTCCGAAGCAACCTACGCGTTGAGCAGCGTCGGATCGAAAAGTTGATATTTTGCGGCTCGACGTTGCTCGACGCGTCCAGCAAACAATCGGGAGAGCCTCTGCTATGCGATTACACAACGACAACGGGACTTTTTTTTACTTTTTAAACTTACCCCATCGAGCCTCCATGAATTGGAACCAAAATCCAGTAAGAAACTTGGAATTTTTACAGTTGCTGCCGTCTGCTCCAGCGTACGATCACCCCAAACATAAAAAAACATTTTAATCTCAACAAAGACTGTCGGAGCTGCAGTTTGGCTCGTAGAAAACCCACTCCAGTAGGAACGGGGGTCACGTGCTGCTGATTTTATCTGCCAGCAGCATGAAAACACACGCGTCTCAGTGTCTCCCAGTGTGACCGTGACAAGCGGCCAAAAGGGGGCGGCAGGAGCGTTCTGACAATTTAGGTGGGTACCCGGCATAAGTAGGGCTGACAACCTTAAGCTACATTCACACTGCAGGTCTTAATGCTCAATTCCGATTTTTTTTTTTTTATCCGATCTTTTGGTGTGAACGTCCACACTACATTTTAAATGCGACCTGCATCAGACTTCAGTGTGAACGATCTACATTGCAGAAGCGACCCGCATGCGCAGAAGAAAACGTGTCTCAGAACGTCACGTGACACGTAGCACCCTGTGTTTGCAGAAGTAAACATGGACGCGACAGTTTTCAGTGTGTGTTCTGTAATTTTGAAGTTGTTGTCCAATCGGGGAAAGCTAAACATCCAAATGATTAAAGGCAAACAAAAACTGAGAAGAAAGCGAGCAAATTTTTTAATGATGGCGATTTAGATTAGAAGCTCCGTCGACGCTGTCTGCCATGTTTGTTTATTTCGCTGCTTCCCGCCCAGTCCGGCGCAGAACTGTGACGTTGGTCTCACATCGGTGATGAAAAGTCAGATGAAAGTCACATGATCGTTCACACTGCAGTCACTTTGAAAACATCAGATATATATCCGATTTAAAACCACATACTGAAACGGCCTGGGTCGGATTTGAAAAAATCTGATTTGTCGTGTTCAGACTGTCATAAAAAAAATCGGATATGGGTCAGATGGGGCAAAAAAAAAATCGGATTTGGGTCAGATTTGCTTGCAGTGTGAACGTAGCCATAGATTATTGGGAATGCAGGTTACATTGGAGCTGAGCTGGTCTCTCAACACCACAGCTACAGTGAAAAAGTCCAGCAAAGGCTTTACTTCACTAGGCTGCTCAGGAAAGCAGGTCTGAACCAGCGCTCTCTCACCCAGGCCTATAGAGGACTGATAAGAGTATCCTAACCACAGGCATCAAGGTCTTGTATGGGAACACACAAGCAGAAAGTAAGGCACTGCAAAGAGTCATAAAGACTGTGGAGTGGATCACAGGGACAAAACTTCCATCCATGGGCTTGATGTTGGTACAGAGCTGTTGAAGAAGAGCAGCAGGTATCATCAAGGACTCACTCCATCCAGCTCACTCTCTTATCAGACTCAAAAAAAATTCATATAACCTGAGACACAGTAGACCGGACAGCATCATCACCCAGTACAGTACAAGGTTTTTAATAGTTTTTTTTTTCACTGCAGTGAAACTGTTGGCAAAACACAACCAATGATCAAGTTTAATAATAACCCCACACTACCCAACTTCACTTATGTGACAGTTTATTTTCTGTACAGTGTATTTAGAAACCACTTTATCCTTGTTTTTATTTTATTGCGTGTTTTTTCAGTGTTTTTTTGATTAACTGTGAGAGAGCTCTGTACAAGAATTCCAATGTGCCTGGATTGTTGGTCTGTGCACAAATGGCAAATAAGGTTCTTTGAATTTTTGAACTTTGAAAGACTTTGAGTGACAGTATTTATGAAACTACAGTATTTATAAGTGCAACATATCCATGAGTTTCTAAAAGCTGGAACACAAGTCTCTTTGTGCAAGAGGAACCACACAACATTGGTAGGTTTCCAACCCCTGGCAAAAGTTATGGAATCCCCACTCTTGGATGTTCTTTCAGTTGTACAATTTGGTATAAAAAAAAAAACACTACATCACTGACACACACCAAAAAAAACAATGTTTTTTCAAAATTCCAATCGTTGGGTATTAAAAAAACAATAAAAAGAAAATGATAATGGCTGTAGTCAGTTATGATTGCTTTTATTTTTTAATCAAGTAGAGTTATAAAAACAAGAAAACACTTCACTCAGAGGGAAAACAATTATGGAATCACTGTAATATGAAGTTATAAAATAAACATCTGCATCAGATTAAATCTGCTAATTAGTCTACAGGTTTAAATAGAGTGTTCACACCTTGGAAAGCTGTTGCACAAAGCAGATTGGCATCAGTCATGGCTATAAAATGAGAGATGTCAGTAGAAAAAAAAGAGGATTTTTGAAACTTCTTCAAGGTAAACCAACATGAAATGTTGACAAGAAAATGTTGGTTGTTCCCAGTTAGTTGTGTCTAAAATCTGAACTAAGTACCTAATTACAAGCAAAATGAGATTTTTGTGAAAGAGAAGCATACTGGAAGACCCAGAAGTGCATGAAACAATCAAGAAAGAAAAAGTAAAATGTCTTCAAAACAGAAAATGCACAACAAAACAATTGAAAAACAACTGGAGTCAATGTTTGTGGCTGAGCTGTAAGGAACTACGAAAAAGAAATGAGATTTCTATACAGAAATGTTAAATCAAAGCCATCAATTACACCCAAACAAAATAACATGGTGTCAGTGGGCTAAAAATAAGTACCGGTAATAGTAGACTATGGATGACTGGATGAAAGTGTCTTGTCAGGTAAAAGCACAGGGGAGATTGCACTCATATCATCAATAAATGCCAAAGTCTACATTGCAGTTTTGGACACTTTTCTTATTCAATCAGTTGAAAAGATGTTTACCGGTAGTAACAAAGCTTCATTTTTCAAGATGGTAAGGCAATGTGCCATAGGGCAATGTAGGTTAAAAAAAACATTTCTTCAAGAAAGACAATGTCAGTGGTATAGCCTGCAAAATAACGCATCGTCACATTGCTTAAATATAAAATAATTTTCCAGCGCAACTGAGTTGTGAGTGTGACTGTTTGATGTCATAATCAGTCACCCAAAAATGTTTTACTCAAAACTGTGGCTACTTTCTGTGATAGGCAATGCTGTAGGAGCTGACCAACAAGTACAGGTAGTCCCCAACTTACGAGCGCCCTTACATACGAGGTCCCGGACTTACGAGCTGGCGAACGAGCAGTAAATTTGTAAAAAATACAGCACTTTTTTGTGTTTTTAGATGAAAGTATGTTAGCTAACCGTTTGGAAACACGTTTCTGAGCATGTTCATGAACTACCGTAGTATGAACGTTTTTGATGAAAAACGAGTGTTCGTAGTAGCGCTAGCTTAAATTTTCCGACTTACGACCGAAAATCCGGACTTACGAGAACACGTGTTTCATGTTCCGACGTACGAATTTTCGTCTTACGAGCGACTCGCTGGTACGGAACTTGCTCGAAAGTCGGGGACTACCTGTATACACCCAGTTCTATTTGTCTAGCAAACCTCCCACATTACAGCATCATTTATTGTCTCAATGAGCTCAATAACTGGTTTTCTTACACATTTCTCCAACTAAACAGATCAGGGCAGCACGGTGACGCAGTTGGTGGAGCTGCTGCCTCTCAGCGAGGTTGCCCCAGTTCAAATCCCGACCGGGGCCTTTCTGGGTGAAGTTTGTATGTTCTCTCTGTGCATTGCTGTGGGTTTTCTACGGGTTCTCCGGTTTCCTCCCACAGACCAAAAACATGCACATTAGGCTGATTGGTAACTCTAAATTGTCCCTAGGTGTGAGTGAGAGAGTGAATTTGTCTCGTTAGTCTCTATGCAGCCCTGTGATGGACTTGCGGCCTGTCCTGGGTGTACCCCGCCTCTCGCACAGTGACTGCTAGATATGGGCACCAGGGACCCCCACGACCCAAAAAGGAAAAAGTGGGTAAAGATAATAAATATGGATAAACAGAAATTAAACAGAATTTGTCATTACGATAAACACATTTTCTCCTCCCACTTAACTACTCAGTGGTTTCTCGGATAGTCGAACCTCGGATTCAGGAGGAGCAGTGTGGTTTTCGTCCTGGTCGTGGAACACTAGACCAGCTCTACACCCTCAACACAACCATCCTCATTCCCTACTCGTCATACGTGTGACGCTTGGGCACAGAGTTCCCTTCCGCGTCGTATATTTGACGCGGCGGGTCACCCGTTTCATCATTATTTGGTGTGTAGGGAAATGATAAGTTGTGATCGTGTCTTAGTGAAGCACTTTCGTCTTTTTTTTTGTTGTTATGAAGAGGAATGATTTTACTGGCAAAAATTAAACACTAAGCCTAACCTTATAACTAACCCTAAACTTAACCATTCCCCTTTTATTTAACCCTTGAACCCCAAACAAGCCCAAACAAGCAAATGAGAGCACCCTGCACACCAAATAGTGACGAGAAGGGACGACCCGACGCATCAAGTATGTGACGCGGAGGGACCTGAGCCCAAGCGTCAATATATGACGAGTAGGGAATGAGGGTCCTGGAGGGTGCGTGGGAGTTTGCCCAACCAGTTTACATGTGCTTTGTGGACTTGGAGAAGGCATTCGACCGCGTCCCTCGGGGGGTTCTGTGGGGGGTACTCCGGGAGTATGGGGTACCAGGCCCATTGATATGGGCTGTTAGGTCCCTGTACGACCGGTGTCAGAGCTTGGTCCGCATTGCCGGCAGTAAGTCAGGCTCGTTTCCGGTGAGAGTTGGACTCCGCCAAGGTTGCCCTTTGTCACCGATTCTGTTCATAACTTTTATGGACAGAATTTCTAGGCGCAGCCAAGGTGTTGAGAGGATCCGTTTTGGTGACCTTAGAATCGCTTCTCTGTTTTTTGCAGATGATGTGGTCCTACTGGCTTCATCAGTTCGTGATTTACAACTTTCACTGGAGCGGTTTGCAGCCGAGTGTGATGCGGCCGGGATGAGGATCAGTTCCTCCAAATCCGAGGCCATGGTCTTGAGCCGGAAAAGGGTAGCATGCCCTCTCCGGGTCGGGGAGGAGGTCCTGCCCCAAGTGGAGGAGTTTAAGTATCTCGGGATCTTGTTCACGAATGAGGGAAAACTGGAGCGTGAGATCGATAGGCGGATAGGTGCAGCGTCCGCAGTGAAGCGGGCGCTGTACCGGTCTGTCGTGGTGAAGAGAGAGCTGAGTCAAAAGGCAAAGCTCTCAATTTACCGATCGATCTACGTTCCCACCCTCATCTATGGTCATGAGCTTTGGGTTATGACCGAAAGAACAAGATCTCGGATACAAGCGGCTGAAATGAGTTTTCTCCGCAGGGTGGCTGGACTCTCCCTTAGAGATAGGGTGAGAAGCTCAGTCATCCGGGAGGGACTCGGAGTAGAGCCGCTGCTTCTCCACATCGAGAGGAGCCAGTTGAGGTGGCTCGGGCATCTGGTTAGGATGCCTCCTGGACGCCTCCCTGGTGAGGTGTTCCGGGCATGTCCCACCGGGAGGAGACCCAGAGGAAGACCCAGGACACGCTGGAGGGACTATGTTTCTCGGCTGGCCTGGGAACGCCTTGGGATTCCCCCGGAGGAGCTGCTCCAAGTGGCTGGGGAGAGGGAAGTCTGGGCCTCCCTACTTAGGCTGCTACCCCCGCGACCCGACCCCGGATAAGCGGAAGAAGATGGATGGATGGATGGACATTTTCTCCTCCCACTTAACTACTCAGTGGATTCTCCCTCCCCTCAAGACAAGAGTTTGGATTCCATCCTCAACAAATCACTTTAATTCACGTCCCACATCAATAATGTTACTGTCTGTCTATTTAAACCCACACAATATTAACCGTCTTCATCAATCTACTACTCCTCACTCCAATGCCATCCTTGTCCATAGTCTTGCAACCTCTCCAACTGATTATTGCAATTCCCTTCTTTTTGGTCTCCCCCATAGATCCCTTCACAAGTTGCATCTGGTTCAGAACTCTGCCGCTCGTATCATCACCCATACCTCCTCCTGTAATCACTTCACCCCCATTGAGCAGCAGCTTCACTGACTAAAAGTGAAATTTCGCACCATCTTCAAAATTCTTCTCTACACTTTTAAAACCATCCACAATCTCAACCCACCATATTTATCTGACCTTCTATATATCTCTATCCCCTCCCACTTTTTCAGATCTGCCTCCTCTCTTCACCTTTTATCAGCCTCATCACCATGGGGTGCAGGACATTTGGCCGCTCTGCTCCCCTACTTTGGAACTCACTACCTTCTGAATTAAGAAAAAAACATATTCTCACTAATCAGAACTAGCCTGGGGAAAAAACAACTGTTTTGGTCAGCTTATTCTTAATTTACTTGTGTACTTTGTACTTTATTGTTTGACTACATGTATTTGAACACTTACTGCTGGGTATTTGTTGTACATTTTAGTTTGACAGTGTCTTTAAGTGTCCAGGAAGGGGATTTTTCATTAAATGTATTTATTATTATTAGGGGTGCACCGATAAATTGGCCAGCCGACTTATTGGCCCCAATTTCCTTAATTTTGGGAAATCGGAAATTGGCCAATACTTATATGAGAAACCGATTTTACAGATTTTTTAATTTATTTTAACAACAATTGTCTGAACTTCATTTATATTTCAGAGCACTACCTCATGGCCAGTTAAAACTAGTTTGTATTGGTTCTAGGATTTTGTTCAAGGGTGTTTTTCAATAAAATAATGTACATTATATAACACCTGACAGTGTTGCTAATAAAACAAAATCGCTATCGGCCAAAATCAGAATCGGTAGGTCAGACTTTTTAGAAATCGGTGATCGACCAGAATACTACAATCGGTGCACCCCAAATTATTATATTTAAGCTCCCTGCGTCTCCTTTCAGATTCACCACCAATCTTCACTACAAGATCAAAAATTGTGACAGTTTTGACAAATCAGAGGCTTTCAAAATGCTAGTTATCCAGCTTTTCTGGTGATCTCTCAGCAGCAATGCTCAGCTTTTATTTGTTGTTTCTGCAGTAAGCTTATTGCCATTTTTTTAACGTTCAGAACCAATCATTCTTGAAATTGCAACAATGACACAGGCCTAACTTTTGCAAAAAACATATTACTAAGGAGCATTGTCACAGGTAATTAAAGAGAGAGGTGTTAAAGTCAGCCTGAGAACCCCTCTATGAACTCAGATCATGCATGCTGGTTCCTTAATGTTCCCAATGGGAGGATAACCAGTCCAGAATACAAACTCAACTATTCATGGGGAAAACTCAAAATCCTCATGCTTGCACAAGTATGTGACAAGAGCAGTCCAGTAAATTGCTCAGCAGTGTTTGCCTTAAGAGCGGTCCGTTGCCATCTCTTATCAAAGCATCTCAGTGATTTCTTCTGGTGATGCTTTTAACACAAGAGTAGTTCTTACCCACTCTGAAATGTTACCGCCAGGGAGTCAGGAAGGAAGGTGGCGGTTTAAAGCACTAAACTCACCCCTGCTCACATCAGAGAGGATTATTGATGGATCTCGATGTACTTTCTTTAATGGAGCTGCACATATTCTGAGCACCTTCCTCTCAAGCTTTTTTCAGTCAAAACGGCAAGGCTTTTTGCAAATACCTCTTTGAAGAAGGGGCGAAAAAGGGAATGGAATGTACAGGAACTACCATCCCAAAATGTAGCGACTGATGGACGTTTGGTTACCACTTCAAATGAGTTAATGATCTCTATTACTGCATAATAAAGCTCATTAAATAAATCGTGTTCATGGAAAAACAAACCAAGAGCCTAACAAAATCTATTTTTGCATCATTGAGCACCTAATTACCAAGACTTTTATTTTCTTTTGTATGTGATTTGAAACCAAAAACAGACAAGAAACTTTGTGTCTAACTTAAATATACAAGATTACACGTTTGGTCTGAACTGTTATTTTGTGGCAAACTGTAATGTGTAGGGGGAAAAAAATAACATTAAAAGTCTGTCTGATGCAGGAAACAAAAAAATATTTAACGGATTGTCAAATTATAATAAAGCAGAATGCCATCATCTTAAGTCAGCCAGTGCCTGTGATTTAGGTGCTGAATAAATTATGGCATTAATTGTTGAATTTAACCACATTTAGGAAAATCACTTACTTTAATCGTCAAATCTGTAAAATATGTTGGTTAAGAAGTTTATTTTATGTAAAAAATATTTTGTACAAAAACCTTTTTAATTCACTCAAGTTGATTTTTTACTGAATAAACCGCTAAAAATATACTTAGAAACATTTGTAAGTCATTTCTGCTGGGTCAATAAGGAGCTGCAGTTAGAAAGCAGGGAGATTGAAAATAATGGATTCTGTAACAACTTCATCAGAATGTAGAAATGGGCTTTTTTAATATTTTGACTGATATAATGAGAAATTTATTAAAACGTTAAAATTAATCAATCAATCAAACTCTATTTCAGACACAAAAAAGGTCCATAAAATACACCTAAAAAATCCATAAAAAACAAACAAAAAAAGTAATAAAAGACAAATAATTCACTGAGTCACAAATAAATGATGACGCCAATGATTCCACAATCTTGAGCAAAATCTCACTGCACTAAAAGCAGGATTTACTAGATTTGCAATTACTGTATATTAGGGGTGGGCGATATGGCTCAAAAATTATATTGTGATATTTCAGAGCATTATCACTATAACGATAAATTTTGTGATATAACAAAAAAAATTATAATGTATTAATTTGACAAAATTAACTTAACATGTTGCTTTGCAGTATTATATAAAATGTTAAAAAACAACAAGGGGTAATTGAAATTACTTTATTAAGTAAAGTATTCAGTCAAGTATAAAAATAACTTGTAACAAGTTGATCAGCTGACCCTGAAGCTTCTGGTGTTTCAGCTTCCTCTGTTCCTGCAGGAATTATTCATTTTTCTGATTCATTTTTTAAACTGATTTATCTGATTCTCTGATCACCTGCCTCTGTGTGAGACTGTGAGACAGCTGAACCGCGCAACAGTTTTAGAGCGAGGGAGAGAGCATCCCGCACACACGCTGAGCAGCGCAGGGTGGGGGGAGGGGGGACAAGCTCTCTACCTCTGCAGTGAGAGATAGGGGAGAGACAGCTGAAACACGTTGTTTGTTTTTAGCATTTTAGCGTTACACCAGTACAGACTGGTGGAGGGAGGTGCGCAGCTCGGTTTGGTCTTTTGAAGCGCTCAGATGTTAAGGGGGCGGGGCGCCCCAACGTATTACGTCATGAAATTAGCATATCATGATATAACTTTTTTGCCCGGGCAAGCTTTTTTGCCCGGTAAAACCGGTAACAATATGATATGGCCCAACCCTACTGTATATTATTGCATGACACAGACAATCTACACATGCATTTATACATAAGATTCCTGAGCACAGCAGCACATGTGGGAACAGCATTATGTACAAATATATGGCTAGCACTGCTCCATCTAGGCACTTTGATGAGCAGCCTCATGCCATCATTGTATGCCACATAAAGTTTCTGCAGGCTACTTTTTTTGTATCTTCGCCACAGATGAGCAGTGTATAGCGAGGTACAAAAAGCTTTAAAAAGAGCTATTTTCACAGAGGATGAACACATACCACACTTTCTGATCAGAGTATTAGCTTGTGCATATATCATACGATACTGCCTATAGATGTCACGATCATCTAAGAGGTCATCAGATATGTATTGTCCCAAATATTTGATTTCATTGCATATATTGAGGACAGCACCAGATAGAGAAGTCAGGGGTTATCAGATGTTTATCTGCCCTACTTCTAACAATCATAACTTTGCTTTTCTTAGCGTTATACTTGATGTCAAAGTCATAACCATATTGGGAACAGATCCTTAGTAATTGTTGAAAGCCAGCACTATAAGGGCACAAGACTACCAAATCATCTGCATACATTAAGTGATTAATTATGCGATCACCAACTATACAGCCTGTTTTACAACAATTCAAGCGCTTTGATAGTTCATCCATGTAGATGTTAAAAAGGTAAGGGGACAGTATACTTCCCTGCCTTACTCCGTTACCAACATTAAATGAATCAGACATTGTGTTACCCCATTTGACATACATTGATTGATGACCATACCAGTAGACAAGAATTCTGATCAGATATTTGGGTACACCTCTGCGTTCTAATTTGTAAAATAGTTTTTCATGATTCACACGATCAAATGCTTTAGAGGCATCAATAAAACACATAAATACCGTAGTGTTGTGAAAATTATACAAGTCTAAAATCTCCTTTAGTGCAAAAATACACATGTCTGTGCCATGTTTAGGTTTAAAACCGAACTGATTATCAGAGGTCAAGACAAACTCTTCCAGCCTATTTAATAGGATTCTTTCTAAAACTTTCGACAAACTACTAGATAGAGCTATGGGTCGGTAATTTTCCAGAGAGCTAATCTTACCCGCTTTGTCTTTAATAATGGGTACGAGTATGACAGATAACATTGAATCAGGTAACAGGCCGTGTACTAGAAAGCCAGTGAAACACATAGAAAGTAAAGGACAAAGTTTCTTACTTGCATTTTTCAGATGTTCAGAGGAAATGTTATCCATCCCACAAGCCTTGTTGTCTTTCAGTGCCACTATTGCATTATATATTTCTTGTGGGGATACAGTTACATTCTCATGTACTGTGAATGCCTCCCACAGCAAAAGTGTCACTTTTGACACAATTAAACAGTGCACTATGGTGCTCCCACCATAACTGAGTAATTTCTTTTACATCACTAACATCATCAATAGTAGTGCAGTTAGACTGAATTTATTATAAAATCTGTACATCAGAGAATACATAAGATATTTGAACCCAGTGAAGTGATGGGTACTTTATGAGGCAGAATCAGAGCTACAGTAAATAAACTTCTTAGTTGCAGAGCTAAAGGTTTAAGTTCTTTCTTTCCAGATGTGAACAGTAGCAGGTGAGCTACTTCCTGCTGAACTAGTTTCAGAGCATTCGGGGTTGCGTACATTTTTCTTGGTTTAAGCATACACCATATCCCAGTAGAAAATCCACACCGGTTCATATACAGTATCGGTATATGAGGACCCAGGTTTTCTCATCTATCATTTGAAATGAATAAATAAAAATACAAACATAATACAATAAAAGTCAGTGACTGTCAGTGACTGCTGCGTGTTTACTTAAGAAAAGGACTTCCATCACACTACATGTATTAAGGTATTTGGCTCACTCTCTCATGGGAAACTGCTAACACGTCATTTGTGTGCTTTCAAGCATGAAAAGCTTTTTCTCAGGTCCTGAAAATGATTCTCTGGTGACAATGGTCAAAGGGACGGGTCTGCAGAGTGGCAGACTGTGATTAATGCATTTCCTTTACAATGTGAAATATTATTATTTTTGGTTGTTTACAGCTCTGTTTTAATGCAACACATTCTTAATTACTGTCAGAGGCCAACGTCTACAACCTTACACAGATGTAGGCTGCAATTAGATCTCTGTTAAACAGTGTGACTAAACACCTGTTGTTCACTTGGTTTATTTATCTTATATATTTGTATCTAATAGTGTATACGCTTATGAAGCATTCACACTACAGTAGTACCTCACTACTTCGTGGTTTGTTTATCGTGGACTCGCTCTATATCGCGGTTTTTCAAAATAAGATTGGACATGACACACAATTGGCTGATTAATGGATGAGCCGCACGATCGGCATGAATTTTTATTTAAAATAAATTATTCCACCTGCTGCACCTTTGTGCAGCCCAGAGCTGCGGAAAAAGCTTCCTGCTGCAGCTGATCAGCTGTTCACCGAGCAGAGCGGAGAAGTGGGTGTGCCCTTTTTAGAAAAAATTTAGCTAATTTCAACCGTTTTCAGATAAAGTAAAATTCTTGGTAATTTCTGCTACTTTCAGTCTAATTAACTTGTTTCTGCTAATGTCATCTGGTTAAGCTCCTATCAGCTTTTTTCAGTTTGTTTCAGCTTTTTCTGCCATTTCAGCTACTACTTAGATGTTTTATGCAAATTTTAGCTTTTTCAGCCAATTCCACTTTTTTTTT
>JBBPBX010005153.1:0-29979 GCA_038048925.1 Garcialebias charrua | reverse complement strand
CACTTTACACGGTCTTTAACTGTGCTTGCTGGTAGAATTTTTTGATGTCTCATATGGTGTCCTGAAAAACAAAATGGGATACTGTATATCTTTTTTGTAATACCAATGATTACCCTCATGGTTCTCCCCTAGTTTTTATACCTGTAACCTTCATCCCGATACGGATGAGAGAGGCCGCACTGATAAGAAAAGCAGCAGCTTCACACACGTAGTCCCCTTCAGGATGACTGTGCGTACGTACATATTCACGCTGTACTGGTGCAAACTTGTGCAATGTCAATAAAGGTACTCTGATTCTCTTATTCTCTGATAACTCAAGACTGATGAGAAATAACAGTCTGCCTGAAAAAAATCAACAACTGTGGCTTATCTGAGCTCCCCCCATTTGGCCTCGAAGAAGCCGACTTGTCAAATTTTTTCTGGGATATGTGTAAACTAAGAATGCCATTTTTTTTTACAGACAGAGCAACAACATGATACAGTAGTTGCTGAGTGTCATCCTCAACACAGACTCCAACAGTTAACATAAGTAATGTAGATCAGAACATTCCTAACATATTTTATTGAATATTGAGCATGAACTTTCTTGCCTTGAACCACTTTGGCTGTGGCTGCCTGCCTGGGAGGAGTCGACGAGGGACAGGACGGCCCCCAGAAACCATCTTGGCGCCAGCAAACTGGTTGGTCCACTTAAAGTGTTTACTGCTTGGTGGGGAAACAGTTTCCTGGAACTCCTCTGACTGAAGCCCTCCGGATGGAGGGTGAAACATTTCTATAAAAGAAACTGTCCAGATGACCCGACTGAGAATTATTGGATTCATCTCTAACATCTCTATGCCGATAATACAGTTGTTTATTGTCGAGCTAAAACAGTTGCTAAGGTTTTCAGCTTCTAAAGTCTGCATTTAACATAATTCAGTCAGATTTGTTCAATCTCAAACTGGTGCTAAATGCTTACAAAACCAAAGGGATGTTGTTTTCAACAGAAAAGTTGGTGCCAACAGTCCTTCCTCCTATCTTATTCAAGCATGGTGTTCCTATTGAGTTTGTAGATTCTTACAAATTCTTAAGAATTTTGGTCGATGCACATCTTTTTTAAGCCGTGAAAACTTGATAAAGAAGCTGAAATTAAAATGAGTTTCTTTTTCAGAAATAGATCTTGCGCAACTCTGAATGCCAGGAAATGCCTTGTAGCTGCTACTTTCTACCGGTCATCGATTAAGGTGACATTATTTACATGAATGCCCCTACCAGCTCCTTGCAGATGTAGGACGCTGTCCATCACGGTGCACTAAGACTCATAACTGGCTGTAACTATCGCAACCATCACAGACTCATTGGTCAATTTGCAAAATATCTCATAAACACCGGCGTGGATTTAATTCAGACTCTTGGAAAGCAATCAGTACATGTACTGTACATCTACAAGTGAATAATGTTTGGAGTTTGCCACAACTAATCAAACCTAAAATAGAAAAAAGAAATATTGATGGATCCGACACATTTGCAGATATTAATCTAAAATTAGGTTTGGAGCAGAGAATCATCAACAACATATCCAGAGTGCCAACAGATTGGAAGAGGTCTTCGATTAAAACCTTGTCATGCAAAGCAGCTCATGCAAATGTTTAAGGAATACTAGTTTGAAGTTTTGTAGTTTTTACAATGTCCTTATTTGTCTTTTTTTGCTTGTTGCACACCAACAAATTGCTTTGTCATAAAAGGTTAGCAATATTTGCTTCCAACAGGGCACAGGCAGACATACAAATCTATTAGAGGTTAAATAATTTGGTTCCAGCTGATATCACTGCAAGACTTTTCCAATATTACACAGCAACATGTGGGACAATTCTATAGACTTTATTTTTCTCTTCTTTTCCTCTCTTATTAAATAATCACTTGGTG
The DNA here is from genome assembly GCA_038048925.1 of Garcialebias charrua. Lineage (NCBI taxonomy): Eukaryota > Metazoa > Chordata > Actinopteri > Cyprinodontiformes > Rivulidae > Garcialebias > Garcialebias charrua. Next base: position 28,074 of record JBBPBX010005153.1, on the reverse strand, counting down.
ACAAATAGCTCTCTAGAGTTCACCCCTCTATTGATCAGGCTTTGAAAATAAATCATGTGAATTAAAGCTACTTCACTTGTTCCCCTGACTCCAGAATACTAATCACAGAAAATAAATCTATTAAAAAAAAAAAGAACTATCTCAGTGCTTTGAGAACAGTCAAGTGAAAGTTCTTGGTACCTAAAATGAGACAATTTCTGCTGTTTCTGCAAAGCAACATTAACACAAAAACCAACCATCTAACAAATGAACTGGTGAAAGATTTAGTGTTACACCGAAACTGTGAAAAGCTTCATGTAAAACAAAAGTACTTGAACTTGAAGCAGTAAAACTGATTAACAGGAAAATGTTAAGTAGTGCCACAATAAAACTCATCTTTGGTTCTGGAAATTAAACACAAAAGTGGCTAAAACTATCAATCTGTTCACGTTGCAGACAAGTACCAGCAGTTTGCAGAAGTCGTCTAATTCTTCCAGATTTTAAAGACGCCTCACTATAGGAATATTTTAAATACATTATTGATTATGGGCATGTCCGTGTCTCTACAAAGGATACAATGAAAATTGTTTCTTTTATCTGACAAAGAATAGAAATTTTGAATAATGACCCAAACTCCTTGAAAATAAGTGGCCTCCATTCATATAAGGGGATCTGTTATAAAAGACACAAGTTACATATTCAAACTGGTGAGAGTTGTGTTGCAAAAACAGGCATTGACACAGAAACATGACACCAAACAATGTCATCTCCAAAACTTTGAGTATAAGCTATATAAAATCCCAATCATTTATTCATATACAAGTATATAGCACCTTTCTATCTTACCGAGATACTCAAAGCTCTTTACACTACAATCTGTGCCCACATTTACACATTCATACAACACTCTACTAGATCTGTACAAAGCCTAATCAGAGCTTTATCACATTCATGCACTGATGGGACACACATCAGTGGCAATGAGCAGTTCAGTATCTTACCCAGGGACACTTTACCATGTGACTGTTGGTGGAATCGAACCCCCAGCTCTCTCATTGGAGGATGACTGCTCTAACCACTCAGCCCATTACACATTACAATTCTGCACCATATAATGGACACAAAACTAGGTCCTTGACTTGACTTGATAAGTACGTAGCCATTTCCTGCTAAATTCAACTTTATTTATTTTGGCTGTACCTTTCCTCAGGGGTCGCCCCAGCAAACTAACTCACACGAAGACTTGGTGATTGTTTTTACTCCAGATGCCCTTCCTGACAAAAGCACAGACCACCGCGCTACCAGCCCTGGAGCAGAGAGCTACCATCTAGGGTGCCCGGGGGAGCAGATGGTGGGGGAGGGCCTTGCTCAAGGGCCCAGAGTGGGGCAAATGAGGGTGGAGACAGGTGTGGGCTCTTCACCTTTCCCACCCACATTTTGATGTCAGTCCGGGGAGTGAGTCAAACCAGCAACTCCGATCACAGGCTCATCTTTTCCAACCTCTGCTCCACTACTACCCAACTAAATGTAATTTTAATTTCAAATAATTGATTCCAGAAGTTAAAGGACTGCCACTGATGGTAGCAAATAGCAAATAAAACTCACGAGGGAGTTTCCAAAACGTGTCGATAAGTTTGCAAGCGTTCTCAGCTTCTTTCTGTGAGCCGCAGGTCTCTGTTGTTGCATTGCTGGATATCAGAACAGATTTTAAAAAATTGACAAATCTTTTAAATTAGTTGCAGTCATTGCAGGCATCTGATAAAACAGGCATTTCTTGTAAATGAGTCCTTGAGGCTCAGTGAGACCAACCTGTATGAATAAAGGTTGAATGAATGAATGCTATGTGTGCAAACTCAGAACAAATTTAGCAAGAATGAACAATTCCAAGTAATGTTGCTCTTTTTCCCCCATTTTATTTCTCCAACTAGTCCTCATTATCCAAGCTATCCTTAAGGTTTTGTTTTAATCTATTCCTTATTTGGTCAGAACTATTTCATTTTTAGGCTGGTAGTCATAATTTTATGGCAGGTTGGGGAATTCACTTTTCAAACAACGCCAACAAAACAACTCAAACAGCTCTTGGTGACCATTTAGATTAAAAACAAATGCATCAAGTTTATTAACTTGCATTTATGTACTTCTTAAAACACTGGATGAGTCACGGAAATCCAAAAGGAGAAAACAGGAAAGCAGAGTTAGAGTCACTGGTCGTTTCTTTAGTACCAGTAAAATGTTATACAGTACTTTGTTTATGCCCTGATGCATGCTCAATAATCCAGGTAGAAAAATCTAAAAAAGCTAAGTCTGGTCCTCTGGACATTCAAAAAACAAAAAAACAAAACAAAGCAAAAAATTGTAGAAACGTTTCGTCTTTCGTCCGAAAGACTTCCTCAGTCTGAGGTGCTGGGTTCAGCTCAGTCTTATAAATAGCACCCTCTCACAGTGTTACACAACCAGTTGGCTGATGACAGCCTGAAACCAGCTGCTCACATGATCAAGGAGGACCATCAGCCTAACAATGGATCGTTAGCACCCTGATGGTTGTTTGCTATTCACAGAGGGCTGAGTGATACCAGCAATCACAGCATTGTAGGAGGGGGACAGTTGAACTCGGAGGCCTCCACCCCTGTTTAATGATGGGCGGTTTCTTTTCACAAAGATGGCCTCCTTTACTCCTCTCTCAAACCATCGTTCCTCTCTATCAAGGATGTGAACATCTTCATCCCTGAAAGAGTGACCGCTGGCCTGGAGATGAGTGTAGACTGCAGAGTCCTGACCTGATGATGTTGATCTTCTGTGCTGGGCCATCCTTTTGGCCAGTGGCTGTTTAGTTTCCCCGATATAAGACTGATCACAGCCCTCCTGACACTGAACAGCATACACAATGTTACTCTGTTTTTGCCGGGGGACTGGATCTTTGGGATGAACCAGTTTTTGCCGTAATGTATTTTGAGGTTTAAAAGCCANCATCCAGAGCCCTAAGGAACTCCGGGCGAATCTCATCCACCCCCGGAGCCTTGCCACCGCGGAGCTTTTTAACCACCTCGGCGACCTCAGCACCAGAGATCGGAGAACCCGACCCAAAGTCCCCAGGCTCTGCTTCCTCAGTGGAAGACGTGCCAGTAGGATTGAGGAGGTCTTCGAAGTATTCCGCCCACCGACTCACAACATCCCGAGTTGAGGTCAGCAGCACGCCACCCCCACCATAAATGGTGTTGGTCGCGTACCTCTTTCCCCCCCTGAGACGCCGGATGGTGGACCAGAATCGCCTCGAAGCCGTACGGAAGTCATTCTCCATGGCCTCTCCGAACTCCTCCCACGCCCGAGTTTTTGCCTCAGCAACCACCCGAGCCGCATGCCGCTTGGACTGCCGGTACCTATCAGCTGCTTCCGGGGTCCCACAAGCCAAAAAGGCCCAATAGGACTCCTTCTTCAGCCTGACAGCATCCCTCACTGCCGGTGTCCACCACCGGGTTCGAGGGTTGCCACCACGACAGGCACCAACAACCTTGCGGCCACAGCTCCGATAAGCTGCCTCGACAATAGAGGCGCGGAACACGGCCCACTCGGACTCCATGTCCCCCGCCTCCCTCGGAACGTGTTCAAAGCTCTCCCGGAGGTGGGAGTTAAAGCTCCGTCTTACGGGAGACTCTGCCAGACGTTCCCAGCAGACCCTCACAATACGTTTGGGTCTGCCAGGTCTGACCGGCATCCTCCCCCACCATCGGAGCCAACTCACCACCAGGTAGTGGTCAGTTGACAGCTCCGCCCCTCTCCTCACCCGAGTGTCCAAGACATGCGGCCGCAGATCAGATGAGACGACAACAAAGTCGATCATCGAACTGCGACCTAGGGTGTCCTGGTGCCAAGAGCACATATGGACACCCTTATGCTTAAACATGGTGTTCGTTATGGACAATCCATGACGAGCACAGAAGTCCAATAACAGAACACCACTCTGGTTCAGATCAGGGGGGCCGTTCCTCCCAACCACACCCCTCCAGGTCTCACTGTCATTGCCCACGTGAGCGTTGAAGTCCCCCAGTAGAACAAGGGAGTCCCCAGGAGGCGCACTCTCCAATACCCCCTCCAAGGACTCCAAAAAGGGTGGGTAGTCTGAGCTGCCGTTTGGTGCATAGGCACAAACAACAGTCAGAGCCCGTCCCCCCACACGTAGGCGAAGGGAGGCTACCCTCTCGTTCACCGGGGTGAACCCCAACGTACAGGCACCAAGATGGGGGGCAACCAGTATGCCCACTCCTGCTCGGCGCCTCTCACCAGGGGCAACTCCAGAGTGGAAGAGTGTCCAACCCCTCTCAAGGAAACTGGTTCCAGAGCCAGAGCCATGCGTTGAGGTGAGTCCGACTATTTCTAGTCGGAAACTCTCAACCTCACACACTAGCTCAGGCTCCTTCCCCACCAGAGAGGTGACATTCCATGTCCCAATGGCCAGCTTCTGTAGCCGAGGATCAGACCGCCAGGGTCCCCGCCCTCGGCCACCACCCATCTCACATTGCACCCGACCCCTTTGGCCCCTCCCACAGGTGGTGAGCCCATGGGAAGGGGGACCCACGTCTCCTCTTCGGGCTGTGCCCGGCCGGGCTCCATGGGTAAAAGCCCGGCCACCAGGCGCTCGCCAGCGTGCCCCACCTCCGGGCCTGGCTCCAGAGTGGGGCCCCGGTGACCCGCGTCCGGGCGAGGGAAAACTTAGTCCATTAATTGTACTCATCATAGGGGTTTTTGGGCTGCACAGAACAAATTTAATAAACATAAACATTATACATTACGGAAAAGACTGGTTCATTCCAAAGATCCAGTCCCCCGGCACAAACAGAGTAATAAAAATGCTGTTATTGCTAGTATCACTCAGCCCTCTGTGAATAGCAAACAACCATCAGGGTGCTAACGATCCATCGTTAGGCTGATGGTCCTCCTTGATCATGTGAGCAGCTGGTTTCAGGCTGTCATCAGCCAACTGGTTGATCCACTGTGGGAGGGTGCTATTTATAAGACTGAGCTGAATACAGCAGCTCAGACTGAGGAAGTCTTTCAGAGGAAAGACGAAACATTTCTACATTTTTTTTTAAACCTGTCCAGAGGACCTGATTTAACATTTTAGATTTTTCTACCTGGAATAGCATGCATCAGGGTAGCCATCAAGACTCTGTATCACAGAGCAGATGACCTCTTGTCCTGAGCCTGGTTCTGCTGGAGGTTTCTTCTTTTTAAAAGGGAGTTTTTCCTTTCCACTGTTGCCATTGTGCTTGCTCAGGATGGGAGACAGCAACAAAGTGAACATTTGAGTCTGCTGACTTCCTAAGATAGAGAATTTTACTAATTGGCTTTTCTATGTATGTGAATGTTCCTGTAAGTGCCCTGAGACAACTTTGTTGTATATGGCGCTGTCTAAATAAACTGAATCGAATAGAATAGTTTTCTCTATCGCCTTACAACCTAGCCAGATTTTTTGTCACTCAATTTGTATGCATCCTTTATGAATGTCTATTGTTGTCTTTGTTGTCCACTGTTGTCATCACCATCCATCCATTTCCTTCCGCTTATCCGGGGTCGGGTCGCGGGGGTATCAGCCTAAGTAGGGAGGCTCAGACTTCTCCCCAGCCACTTGAAGCAGCTCCTCTGGGGGAATCCCAAGGCGTTCCCAGGCCAGCCGAGAACATAGTCCCTCCAGCGTGTCCTGGGTCTTCCTCTGGGTCTCCTCCCGGTGGGACATGCCCGGAACACCTCACCAGGGAGGCGTCCAGGAGGCATCCTAACCAGATGCCCGAGCCACCTCAACTGGCTCCTCTCGATGTGGAGAAGCAGCGGCTCTACTCCGAGTCCCTCCCGGATGACTGAGCTTCTCACCCTATCTCTAAGGGAGAGTCCAGCCACCCTGCGGTGTTGTCATCACTCTTTGTTAAAATCAAGTCTCTCTTGTAAATGAGTCCCCGAGGCTTAATGGGATGAACCTGTATAAGTAAAGGTTGAATAAATGAATTCTAGAAACATGAACATTTAAATAATTAGATGGAGCGGATTAATTTATACTAACAAAATCTTCCGGTTGTAACCAGGTTTCTGTCAGACAGAATAAATCTGTAATGATTGAGGGATCAATATGATGATCAGTTAACAGGTCATTGACTAACAAGGATTGAGAGGAAAGAGATCTGATGTTCAATAGTCCACATTTAATGATTTTATTATTTTGTTCTGGTAAAGAATAAATCAATCTGACTATTTACTTTTAATGTTGTTGCTTTTTGCAAAAAAATTACATTTAGTATGACTCAGGTTTTTACCTTGCTTTCCTCTACTATTTTTGTAAGACACAAGTAATCAGTGCCTATATTTTTTCATTTACCCTTTATTTCTACAGGTAGTCTCATTGAGCCACGAGAACTCATTTTCAACAGAGACCTGTTAGGGAGCAGATGGGGGTTAGGGGCCTTGCTCAAGGGCCCAGAGTGGAGCGAATGAGGGTGGAGGCAGGTGTGGGTGTTTCACCTTTTTCCACCCACATTTTTTTGATGTTGTTGGTACCGGGGCTTGAACCGGAAATCTTCCGATCACAGGCCCACGTCTAACCACTGCACCACCGCTCCCCCAATATTTAACCAATTCAGCTATAAAATTGTACAAGGTGCTGTGGTTAGGGTCCTGAGCCATGAATGACCAGCAGACAGTGGGGAGTGGTGAGTTTACCGATGCAAAGGTGAGCATAGAAGCCTTCATTCTTCAGCATGATGAGCAGTGAGGTCCACCCCAGAAGAACAGCAGAGAAGAACAAGTTCTCCATGATGGCGGTGATGGCCATCCACCATCGCCTCCTGTATGCCTGGGCCAAGCTGGGAATCATGACACCTAAAAGTAAAGGGTAAATGTGAACTGTAGCTTTCAACACCAGATGATCTGTGTTTGAACCTGTTTGCTTCACACAGGTTAGTCGTTATATTTGTTATCTGTGACGTTTTTATGTCTATATTCTGATTTAACTTCATTTTGTATGTTGCTTTATGTGTTGCTAGTTTTTCTGTTCGTACAGCACGTTGGTTGGCCTTGTCACTGTTTTATTTAGGGATGCACCGATCCACATTTCTTACTTCCGATCCGATACTTAAATCTGGGTATCGACCGATACGATACTTCTGGAAGCAGGGCTTACAGAAGACACACACACATCCTACTGTGTGTGTGTCTTCTGTAAGCCCTGCTTCCACATGCTGAACTTTGAATGTGTCACAGGTATGTGTTATCTCAAGTATGTGTGTGTTAGCTTTCAATTTACATAGGTTGGTGCGTGTCTCCTCAGCCCGTTTATAACTTCACTCTCTCAGAGCCTGCTCATTGAATTGATAAAGCTCCCCGGATGGGAAGCAAAACATTTTCTGTAACAAATAAAGTCCAGTTGTTTCTGTATTGAACGTCCTTTTGATTTGATCATGTCCTGGACGACTGAGAATCTCCACCAGCATATCTTACTAAGACATTGTGAATAGCCTTATAAACAAGAAAAATGTTTGCACTGATGAAAAATCAAAAAGGCGTTCAATTCAAGATCAACTGGACTTTATTTGTAACAGAAGACGTTTCGCTTCTCATCCGAAAAGCTTTATCAATTCAATGAACCAGACTGTGTGTGCGTGTGGATTTATAACAGGAGTCACGCACCATCATATGTAAATTGCAAGCTGAGGTAACACATACATGTAAATTGACAGATCACACCTTAACAGTAGGGAGTTCCCTTGAAGTCTCTGACAGCAGACACAACAACTGTATGTAAATTGACAAAAAACACCTCACAGCCCAACAACAGAGGTTTCTCAACAAACTTTGCTAGTCTAATTCACAGACAAGACACCTCTGCTCCCATCCGGTGTAAAACGTTTGTGAATCAGCCCCAAAACTGAGTTGTAAGTCTTGGAAAGTTGAAATCTCAGACCTCCTCCTCTGTTAAGAGAAGGTTTTTCTCTCTTAACATACAAAGCTTCCTTCACACCTCTCTCAAACCATCTGTGCTCTCGGTCCAAAATTTGCACATTTTCATCCTCAAATGAGTGTCCCTTGTCCGTGAGGTGGAGGTGTTCAGCTGTTCACCTCCACCTGTGAAATGCTCTTATTTCACTACACAGCCCTGAGCGCTACTGTTGTTCTTCTTCGATTTGATTTCACCAAACCTTTACGTGATCGCCGATCACCATCATTCAGGATTTTTTTCCAGCCACATTTCTTCCTGGAAGACGATATAGGTCCCCACTATCCTTCCAGTTTTTAATAATGTGTTGGACAGTGCTTAACCCAGTTTTAGAAGTTTCTACAATCTCCTTAGATGTTTTCTCTGCTTGATGCATGACAATGATCTAACCCTTCTCAAACAGACGGACATCTTTTCCACGACCACGCCATGTGTCTTTCCACATGGTTGTTTAATGAGAAGCAACTCATTGCACCAGTTGGGGCTAAAGAACTTGTTGTAGGTGAAAGTTAATTGGCCATGCAGTAATCATCCAAGAGGAGGCTCATACACATTTGGTTGGTTAAACCCAGCTGGCAACTTTTTTTGGGCCAGGCAGTGTATTTTGTGACCGGGATGGTATGAGCTTGGAAGAAGAAGAAGGAAACTCGTCACAACTCAAATAGCTAAGCTTAGGGCATTCCACGACACTCCAGTTTTTGTAGCTGTAGTTTTGCTCAGAAAACATATACAAGGTCTAATAATGTCATTTGAAAGGTAAAATGTTTCTGTATCTATTGTTGGTGCCAAAATGTTTGGTAGTTTTGTGACACAGTAACACTACAACATGCACATAGAGGTAGTTCAAAACTATTAACAGTACAGCTCATCCATTATATGACACATGCACGGCCAATAGAAATTATAAAACAATTTACAAAAGCATTTAGTCGTCGTCTGTCAAAAAACAAAGTTAAACTAAAAAACAATTTCTTACTGGCTTTGACAGAAGCAACAAAAACTGAACATATTTTATTTTGATACGTTTTATCCATTAAATTCAGTTTACATGTATTTATAATTATCTAGTACTAGTTCACAGCCAATGTTACCACATACATTATAAAATGCCAATCCAGCAGATTGCAACACTCTGCCATCGAGTGTGGGGTAGTGGTGCTGACATCCACCAGAACATAAGAAACTTACCATTCCATAGCAACTTTATTTATAGAGCACTTTATGCACCCAACAGGACCAAAGTGCTGTACACAATCATAAAATACAACAATCATAAGAAACTTAACTAAAGGAACAAAAGATAGCAGACATGTCCACCTCCTCTGAGATAAAACGCCACTAAACTGTGGTCAAGGTGCTCATGGACAAATAGTTTTACAAGGTCTACATGTTGCAGTATTAGCACAAAATACTCAAATAATTAAAACAACTTACTGTGTTGGTAGTTGTCCAGCAGAAAGTAAAGTTTAAATGAAGTGAGGAGTTCTCAACAAAACAAGAAGTTGGTTTTGGTTGCACACTGTAATATGCCCAGATGTCCTGCTGTGTCTGCTGTGCACACATTGACTCTGACTCTTGTCATGTCCATAAATACACCACGCAGTGAGTCCGGCCTGCCCATGTCCAACTCAACTCTTTGATACATGCACAGAAAAAGAGCCTACACACTGCAAAAGAAAACCTTTGGACACACCAACATGGCTTTTGTCTGCTGCAATGTTTTCACTCACACAAAAGTCATGTTTTCTGTAAAGTCATGTGAATGGAACCAGAGGCGGCTCCAGGGGGGAGCTAGGGTGTGCTATAGCCCCCCCTGGAAAAGTCATAGCACCCCCAAGAAAATATCAGATTATTTTCTTTTTCATCTGAGTTAATATTCTTTAACATGTGGTTGCTGTGATATTTTCCTCGCAAAACACAACTAATAAATTAAAAGAAATCAGTGATTATATAGAGTAAAAAAAAAAAAATCTGATCCACCAGCTGCAGCCCACAAAGATGAGTGATGCTCTCAACATTGACCCAGTAAGGAGCAGAAACTGGTGACATGATGCCTCTGGTTATGTCATTTTTAGCTAATACAATTTGATAAATCATTTCCTGGCTTGCAGTGATAATAAATGACTTATCTGGTCACATTAAATAACTACTTATAACCAAAATCCAAAATAAACTTTATTAAAATAGCCTCACTGCATCTAAATTCATGCGTGTATAAAACTGAGATAATTCCTGAGTTAATTTTGCCTTAGACAAGAGAATTTAGCCTTGACTGATTTATTATTATTGCTTGTTTATTATTGTTGTTGATTTTTAGTTTGATTATTTTTGTAATAAAACTCAAGACAACTTTATTTGGATGATTATTCATTTGTTCTGGTATAGAACTCCCTGTAATAACATATTCACCCTTTACTAATCAGAATCAGTCACTGAAGTACTTTGTAGAATATATTGATTAAGTTGTTGTTGGTCAGTAAACTGACCAGTGGGTGCCAAACTTTAATTAATGAAAAATAAATAAAACTAATGTAGTGGGACTGAGATGGAAAAGGTGTTGTCCTTCTTCCTCCATCTCACCCTTCGTCATGGCTACAAGCTTCTACCCTGAGGTTGTTCGACTCATGAACCCCTAGTCTGAAATATCACTGTGCTGCTGATCTCATGCTGCTGATCTATTTCATGTTGCTGTGTTCACTCGTCCTCATCTGCTCACACAGACTCATGTTCGTGCTGCTGTTGTTTGGCGCATTGTTTCGTAGTGCTTATGCTGGGTACCCACCAAACGCTTCAAAACGCTCTTGCTGCACCCTTTTGGCCGCTTGTCACCAGAATCTGTTCACACTGAAGACGCGTCTGATGACGCGCAGTGGGAGGGGGTCTGGCTCCTTTTCCGGTCGGGTTTGTTTTGTTTTGAGCAGATAAGATCAGCTGTTCGTGAGCCTCGTTACTACTTGGGTGGGTTTTCTACGAGCCGAACTGCAGCTCCGAAAGTCTTTGTTGAGATTAAAACGTTTTTGTTTTTTTTTATGTTTGGGGTGATCGTACGCTCGAGCGGACAGCGGCAACTGTAAAAATGCCAAGTTTCTTACCGGAGGCTGGTTTCTTCATGGAGGCTCGTTGGGGTAAGTTTAAAAAGTCCCAAAAAAGTCCCATCTTCGTTGCGTCATCACATAGCAGAGGCTCTCCCGATTGGTTGCTGCGATACGTCGAGCAGCCAAAGTTCAAATATTTGAACTTTTGGCTGCTCGACGCGTCGGCTGCTTCGGACGCGTCGCGTGCGCGGAAAAGAACTGCTGCGCGCTGCCGCGCCGCTTGAAACGCTCAAAACGCGCCGCTTCACGATTCACTGCGCCTCGCCGCGTCTCCACATAGACTTTCAATGTAAACCGGCCGCTTCCGCTGCCTGAAACGCGTTTGGTGGGTACCCGGCATTAGTGTATTTTTAGTTTAGTGTATTTCTTATTTCATGTCTCGGATCTTTTTTACTGGTTTTCTTTACAATTTGTATTTTTGTTGGATGTAACTGGGACCCTGTCCATAGTTTCGTTCCACCTTATGTACCACATGGGATGTGAATGACACACATTGACCTTGAGAACTGAAAGAACAAATGATCCTTCATAGCATCCTCAGTAAAATGCTTAGCCCCCCCTTAGCACCTGCAGAAAAATATCTCTGGAGCCGCCACTGAATGGAACTGATGAAGCTGACTGGCACCATCGTGTGGTCTGTGGTGACGTATGAGGCCCATCTGAAAATGTTGGGCCACATCATCTGCAGAGGAAAGCTTTGTGACCCAGTCCGTTCATCATCACCCGCCTGCAGGCAAAATGTTTCTGCTCATGTCCGTGTGTTCATTTTCTGTCTGTTAGCAGAATATTTTAAGAAACAGTGGACACATTTAAATGAAACTCCAGGAAGTAATCATTAATTATCTGAAAGACAGAATGCAGTTTGTTCAAATGTAAGATCTACTTTAAACAAGGCTTGTATTGGACCTAAGTTATTTATTTCATATGTGAATGATTTAATGAAGGTGTCTGATGTCCTCAAATGTGTTCTTTTTGCTGACAACACTACTTTCTTTTGTGCAGGCAAAGACTTGGAAGAATTGTCTGAGTTGATAAATATTGAATCCGTTAAAATACAACATTGGTTTAAATTAAATGTTATCTTTGAACCTAGACAAAACTAATTATATGATTTTTAGTAAGAAAAAGATAACTGTTGATGTCCTTTTAAATATTGATGGTTCTGAGATATGTAGGGTAAGGGAATCCCCTATCAATAATTACACCCAAAAACTTCACTTAAGTGACGTTTTTGGGTGTAATTATTGATAAGTTGTCGTGGAAACAACATATAAATTCTGTAAAAACTAAAATATCAAAATCTATTGCAGTGTTGTGTAGAGTTAAAGATCTATTAAATGACAAAGCAATGTATTTGTTGTACAATACAATAATATTCCCGCATTTAATTTATTGCATTGAGGTTTGGGGTACAGCGTGCAAAACTATAACTAAGCCCATTTTTATTTTACAGAAAAGAGTTATAAGGATTATCACTAGAAAGCATTATTACCATCCATCAAATGTTTTGTTTTGCAAATTGAAATTACTGAAATGTTATGATCTGGTTGACTACAATATGCTCTTAATATTGTACAAGGCTCAAAACTTCACATTACAGTACCTTCAAATATCCAAACGCTTTTTGTAAAAAGACAGAGTATTTACAATCTTAAGGGTACAGATATTTTTGTTATGCCACAACATAGAACTAGTTTAAAGAGTAGGTCTACTATAATTTATGGAATAGGTCTATGGAATGGTTTAGAAAATGATATTAAAGTTGCAAACACAAAGACTTTGTTTAAGAAAATGAATAAAATTAGGTTTCTAGAAAAATATACTATATAAATTGGTTTGTATCAAAATGTATGAATGGTAAAGTATGAGGAGTTATTGTGTAATTTTTTGTGGATTACTGTTGTTTGAATTGATTGTTTGAATTACTTTTGTTAAATAATGGGCAGACTTAATAAAATGTTATCTTCTACTGCTTCCTTTCATTTCATGTACTGTTTTTATTTTATTTTATTTACGTGGAATTGTAAATAGTTTTTTGTGTTCTTTTAAATTTGAAATGAATAAATAAAAAAATAGATTAACTTCTGAAGTCAATCAGAGGTGGCTGCTGCGGCTGAATATAACCAAACATAAAAATGGGTGTAACTTAATCACTTAAGCTCAGTGTGTGTGTGGTAGTAGTGGAGTCATTCCAAACACAAACTCTGAGCACTAACTGACCTCCTCTGTCTGATAGCAAAACATGTCATGAGCCAATGGATGGATTTTAATAAAACTTTTCATATACTAATCATTGGATGTACATCTACAATTGTCCAACTTGTGAAGACAACACAATTTAAGATTGCAGCCACAACTAACCAACTTTAGGAAACCAAAGTTCAAAAGCTGCTACAGCAAAGTGTTCCTTAAAGTATGTCAGACCTTACACAGAGTTCTAAAGTTCATCCAGGTTACAGTATGAATTTCACGACATTCAATATGCTTTTTGCTGGAATTAGAAAACAACCCAAAACATTCACCTACACAATGAAGTATTAAGGAGACATGTTGCTCTTTTGTGCAGCCTCATATTGTTTCCTTCTTTTTGTTCTTCTCCTTCTGGCTTTGCCCTGTTCAGGGTCTCCACAGCGAGTCATCCTCCTCCATCCAGGACATTCTTGCACCATATTCATCCACCCGGTCTCTACGATCACAGAACAGTAATTTCCTTCATATTCCTCGGACCAAATTGAGGACCATGGGAGACCGAGCATTCTGTGTGGCTGCCCCCCGCCTGTGGAACTCCCTCCCTGACGACCTGAGAGCTCCACAGTCACTGGTTGACTTTAAAAGCAGCATAAAGACCTTTCTTTTTAAGCAAGCCTATTCTGCCTCCACATGATTTTATCTTTGATCTTAGCTGATATCATTATTGATTTTACTTGATTTTATCACTTGTTTTATTTTATTTATTTTTTAAGCAAGCCTATTCTGCTTTCACATGATTTTATCTTTGATCTTAGCTGATATCATTTTTGATTTTACTTGATTTTATCACTTGTTTTATTTTATTTATTTTTTAAGCAAGCCTAATCTGCATCCACATGATTTTATCTTTGATCTTAGTCGATATTATTATTGATTTTACTTGATTTTATCACTTGTTTTATTTTATTTATTTTTTAAGCAAGCCTATTCTGCTTCCACATGATTTTATCTTTGATCTTAGCTGATATCATTTTTGATTTTACTTGATTTTATCACTTGTTTTATTTTATTTATTTTTTAAGCAAGCCTAATCTGCATCCACATGATTTTATCTTTGATCTTAGCTGATATCATTTTTGATTTTACTTGATTTTATCACTTGTTTTATTTTATTTATTTTTTAAGCAAGCCTAATCTGCATCCACATGATTTTATCTTTGATCTTAGCTGATATCATTTTTGATTTTACTTGATTTTATCACTTGTTTTATTTTATTTATTTTTTAAGCAAGCCTAATCTGCATCCACATGATTTTATCTTTGATCTTAGTCGATATTATTATTGATTTTATTTGATTTTATCACTTGTTTTATTTTGATCTTTGCTTTGTTACACTTTGTAGCACTTTGAGATTTTTATTAATGAAAAGTGCATTATAAATTGAATTCATTTTTATTATTATCATTGCAACAAACTCATTTTTATCTGACCTCTCTAATCAGAGATTTCTGATTAGAGAGGTCAGGTTGACCTCTCTCTGGGACTTTTAACAACTGCTATGGCAAAAAGCTGGTGAAGATTTTCAGTCATCCAGGACATGATAAATTCAAAAAGCATTCAATACACAAACAGCTGGAGCTTTCTCAGCGTCTTCTGTTACAAATAAAGTCCAGTTGTTTATTGGAACGTTTTTTGAATTCATGCCAAAATCCAATGCAGCCATGTCCCTGTTTTTAGTATCTTATACTTTTTTATAATGTAACATATGTTCTAATTTTGTTTAATATCATTTCTTCCGTTAACTTTTCATTGTACAGGTCCTTCTAAAAAAATTAGCATATTGTGATAAATATAATTATTTTCCATAATGTAATGATAAAAATGACACTTTCATATATTTTAGATTCATTGCACACCAACTGAAATATTTATGGTCTTTTATTGTTTTAATACTGATGATTTTGGCTTACAGCTCATGGAAACCCAAAATTCCTATCTCAAAAAATTAACATATCAGAGTCAGAGTCAGAGTCAGAGTCAGAGAGTCTTTATTGTCATTTGCACCGCATGTAGTACATGTGATGAAAACGAAATTATGTACACGGGGTCCCAGTTACATCCAACAACAACTACAAGAGAAACAACAAATGCAAGAGAAAAACAGTAATAACATTCTAGGATTAACTAAGAGAAGCATCAGCTAGTAATACTCTAAGCCCTAATGTAGTAGAAAAACATCGTTATAAACAGCAGCACGAACATGAGTCATTATGAGCAGATGGTCACAGGTGAAACGCAGCAACAAGAAACAGATCAGCATCAACATGATGTGATATTTTGCAGTGTTTATTCTTGTTATTTATTTATTCATGAGTCTGACAGCCTCAGGGTAGAAGCTGTTCCTCAGTCTAGTGGTTCTACATTTGATGCTCCTCAACCTCCGTCCTGAGGGGAGTGGGGCAAAGAGCGAGTGTGCTGGGTGAGTGAGATCCTTCATGATGCAGGTGGCTCTTTTCCTGCACCTGGAGGTGTAAACGTCTGTGATGGTGGGGAGTCTGACTCCAACAGACTTCTGTGCAGCCTTCACCACTCTCTGTAGAGCTTTCCTCTCTTCAACTGTGCAGCCTCCATGCCACACATTGATGCTGGAGCACAGGACGCTCTCCACTGCACACCTGTAGAACGAGGTGAGAACTGGGCTGCTCAGACCAGCACGTCTCAGCCGTCTGAGGAAGTAGAGTCTCTGATGACCTTTCTTGATCAGGCTGGTGGTGTTGTTGCTCCAGCTGAGGTTATCATTCAAGTGTACACCCAAGTATTTGTAGCTGGAGACCACTTCCACTGCAGACCCACCCATTTTCAGTGGGGCGTGGGTGTGTTTGTTCCTCCTGAAGTCCACAATCATCTCCTTTGTCTTCTTCACATTCATGTGAAGGTTATTCTCTTTGCACCAGCTCTCCAGGTGCTCCACCTCCTGTCTGTAGCTGGACTCATCATTGTTTGTGATGCAGCCCACCACAGCTGTATCATCTGCAAACTTAACAATATGACAGCCTGGAAGTGTGGCTGTACAATCATATGTGAGCAGAGTGAACAGAAGGGGGCTCAGCACACATCCTTGGGGAGAGCCAGTGCTGAGGGTTATGGTGGAGGAGGAGAAGTTGTGGATCTTCACGGACTGTGGTCTGTTTGTTAAGAAGTCTAGTATCCAGTTACAAATAGAGGGGCTTAGTCCAAGTGTAGATAGTTTGTCTATCAGAGTTTGGGGGATCATGGTGTTGAAGGCAGATGTGAAGTCCACAAAGAGCAGGCGCACGTATGAGTCCTTCTGATCCAGGTGGGTGAGAGCAGTGTGGACCACGGAAGAAATGGCGTCCTCTGTTGATCGGTTCTCACGGTATGCGTATTGATGAGGGTCCACGTTGGTGTTCACGGTTTTCTTTATGTGGGACATGACCAGTTTCTCAAAACATTTAGCGACCACCGGGGTGAGAGCCACCGGTCTATAGTCATTCAGACCAGTCACTGTGGAGCTCTTTGGAACTGGGATGATGGTGGCAGTCTTCAGGCAGGTGGGAACTGACTCCAGTGAAAGTGAGGTGGTGAAGATGTCAGCCAGCACCTCACAGAGCTGGTCTGCACATTCCTTCAGAACTTTCCCTGGGATGTTGTCTGGTCCAGTTGCTTTATGGGGATTAATCTTTCTGAGACTGCCTCTCACTTCTGCTGCGGTCACTCTGAGATGCTCTTCATCTGGTGATGAGGTGAGTCTGGTGCTAGCTGGTCTATTTGGATCATCAAAACGTGCATAAAACTTGTTGAGGGCATCAGGCAGGGATGGGTCCCTGGGGCATTGTTTATTCTTGCCTTTGTAATCTGTTATGCATTTAATACCTTTCCACATGCTCCGTGGGTCTTGTGAGGTGAACTGTCCCTCTATTCTCTGTGCATAAGTGGCTTTGGCTTTCTTAATGCCATCCCTCAGTTCTTTTTTCCTCATTCTCAGCTCCTCTTTATCTCCTGACATATCATGAAAAGGTTCTCTAAACGAGTTATTAACCTAATCATCTGAATCAACAAATTAACTCTAAACACCTTCAAAAGATTCCTGAGGCTTTTAAAAACTCCCAGCCTGGTTCATTACTCAAAACCACAATCATGGGTAAGACTGCCGACCTGACTGCTGTCCAGAAGGCCATCACTGACACCCTCAAGCAAGAGGGTAAGACACAGAAAGACATTTCTGAATGAATAGGCTGTTCCCAGAGTGCTGTATCAAGGCACCTCAGTGGGAAGTCTGTGGGAAAAGTGTGGCAGAAAACACTGCACAACGAGAAGAGGTGACCGGACCCTGAGGAAGATTGTGGAGAAGGGCCCATTCCAGAGCCACGTGCACAGGCGTGTGCAGGAAATGGGCTACAGGTGCTGCATTCCCCAGGTCAAGCCACTTTTGAACCAGAAACAGCGGCAGAAGCACCTGACCTGGGCTACAGAGAAGCAGCACTGGACTGTTGCTCACTGGTCCAAAGTACTTTTTACAGATGAAAGCAAAGTTTGCATGGCATTCAGAAATCAAGGTGCCAGAGTCTGGAGGAAGACTGGGGAGAAGGAAATGCCAAAATGCCAGAAGTCCAGTGTCAAGTAGCCACAGTCCGTGATGGTCTGCCATGTCAGCTGCTGGTGTTGGTCCACTGTGTTTTATCAAGGGCAGGGTCAATGCAGCTATCAGGAGATGTTGGAGCACTTCATGCTTCCATCTGCTGAAAAGCTTTATGGAGATGAAGATTTCATTTTTCAGCACGACCTGGCACCTGCTCACAGCCAAAACCACTGGTAACTGGTTTACTGACCATGGTATTACTGTGCTCAACTGGCCTGCCAACTCTCCTGATCTGAACCCCAGAGAGAATCTGTGGATATTGTGAAGATAAAGTTGAGACACAACACCCAACACTCTGGATGAGCTTAAAGCTCCACTGACATCATCTTTTAACTTTCCATAAAATGGCACAACATATATATATATTAAGATTGACCTCTGATCGTTTTTGCTAAAACAATGTTAAATTAATTAAAATTCCTCTCAAAAATAGTTTAAAATTAGCGCCTTTTTTTTAATTGATAAATATGGATTTTCCCGTCGCGCGATTATGACGTCAGACACAGACTCCGTCAACTGCGCACATTGATACAATGGACGAAGATGCAAAGGCATCCGTCCAATTTAGCCATTTAAAACGTTATATTTTAGCGGTTTTTCTTCAGAGAAGCCAAAGTCTGTGGCGGTTCTACTCACGGCCCGTGCCCGTGTAAGATGGACCCTGGCCCGCCCTCCGAGCAGAAGCGGAACCAATGCTCATGGCACATACCGATACCAGCCTTGTTTACGTATCGATCCAACCCATGATGCACGTTGGCTTCAAACTATGGAATGGATTTCCTGAACGGAGGCTTGTCTCATGAACCCAGAGTAACAAGACCCGCCTCACATTCAGGAAATCCAGTTCATAGTTTGCAGGCAGCTACAAGCGTGAGGGGCTGACTGAGTACTCTGTTGGGTTTGTTTTGGCATCGTTTTGAAAGAGCGGGTCGTTTGTTTATGGATTGTTTTCATGGAGCTGGACGCTTGTTCCTGTGGCAAGATCGATTCGGACAACACTGGTGAGTGCATGCTAGCAGCTAGCCGACTTTTCATCGTAACATGTGCGTTGTGTCACGGAAATATTTTACACTCAACACCGCAAGACAACAACGTTCAATGTTTGCAGAGCAGAGCTATATAAACACATCTGCGTCACATTAAACCGCGGTCAAGTTAGTTTTACGCCGGACATTCCATCGAGCTCAGGGCTTCAGCCAGCGGTGTGTTTTTCTTTTTCATGCCGGATTACGGCAGCTGTTTCAGCTCCCGCCTGGGAGCTCCGTGGCTTCGCATCATATAAAGCATGTAAAACACTAAAAACGGGAACATGTCTGTGTTGGTTTATGCCAAGAACTGAAAAAAAATTATAACCTGCTGTTTACTCGAAATAACTTTGGCTTCTCTGAAACATAAAGTTTTAAATGGCTAAATCGGACGGATGCGTTTGCATCTTCGTCTGTGTCTGACGTCATAATCGCGCGACGGGAAAATAGTATTTATCATTAAAAAAAAGGCGCTAATTTTAAACTATTTTTGAGAGGAATTTTAATTAATTTAACATTGTTTTAGCAAAAACGATCAGAGGTCAATCTTAATATATATATATATGTTGTGCCATTTTATGGAAAGTTAAAAGATGATGTCAGTGGAGCTTTAAGGCCGCTATCGAAGCATCCTGGGCCTCCAGAACACCTCAGCAGTGCCACAGGCTGATTGCCTCCATGCCACGCCGCATTGAAGCAGTCATTTCTGCAAAAAGATTCCCGACCAAGTATTGAGTGCATAACTGAACATAATTATTTGAAGGTTGACTCTTTTTGTATTAAATCAATTAAATTGTATCAAATTAGCTTAATCGTAGCATCGATGTTGTCCTATTATGGCGTCAGCCTCTTTTGTTAGTTAAAAATATGTTCAGAACCGACGAGATGAGTAACTTAAAATGTTTAAAGTTAGAAAACCCTCACCACCTTCTATAACTGATTCAAGTAGAGCAGTGGCTGTGTCCAAACCACCCTCCAATCGCTCCATCTAGCTCGCTTAGACTTTTTTCATCGGCCACCAAGCACGACGCCTGCACTTCTACATTTGACCACAGCTTTGACAGTTTAAAAAAAAAAAAATATATATATATATATATATATATATACTGTATATATCTTCAAAATACGTACAAGATACGCTCCTCAAGTTATCACTAATGGCAGGCCGTAGAGAATAATGGCAGATCGGATTGTTTTGGAAAGACTCCTCCCCCTGACCAATCAGTGACCGACAGCGTTTCTGATGTCATCGTTTGGACCCCTTGAGAAGCAGGGCCAGAATTCTCAGGGAGAGCAAGTCCGAAATACTAGTGGAAAATCCTTAAACATGGACCGAGCCGGAAATAGCTGACCCGCACCGTGACAGTGGAAAAGGGGCATTAGCCTCAGCACTATGCTTACTCTGGACCATCACCCAGCTGGCTCTCGAAGACCACTAATGGGAGGATATTGTGTCTTATTTCTTATATTATTCATATCATCTTAATATTTTTCCCCCCTTTCTCTTGTTTATCTTTTATTAATTTGTCAAAGACAGGTGCCAGATATGACATTTGTTGGGAATATAAAATGTCTCAAACTCAATAGTGAACAAAAAGGTAATGCCAGGCCTTTAAATTTGTCCTGTAATTTTGTCTGATGAATTCTAAGAAGAAAAAAATCAGAAATGCATACAATGTCCTCTTTCACTTAATCTTTGGAGTCATCATGTAGAACCTGTTAATGACAGCTTAGGTTTTGTTAAGCGTGATAAGCAAAGAAAGCACCGTTTGTTGAACCTGTGGTACTACCACTGTACTACTACTGTAATGACAAAATGTTCACACAAACACGTTAGTTTCCCTTCTTTATTACAAATCAACAAATGATGAACTGTGGGGGTGTCTCAGTAGACTGGGTCTTTCTTTAATAGCTCTTGGTGGTTTCGTAGGTTTCAGGAAATGGCAGACTGACGTGTCCACTTCCAGCTACCAGAGGAAGAATTCCAGCATTGGGAACAACGTTCCAGGACAAAGTCAGAGTGATGTTCTTATTGGCTCTGCAGAGACACCAGATGGGACAGTCAGGCAATCACATTAATGACCGTAAATACTGTACAACACACACACATTCTCATAAAATACTTGAACTTAATGGTTTAAGGGTGTGGCTGTCTCTGGCAAAAAAATACCACAGGGGAACAAAATATGCAGAAGGAGTTCACTATGATTCAAAATGTGACAGATGATGAGATCAGAAAGTGGCGTGCCCTGGAGTTCGCCTTACCATACTTTCTGGTCTACAAGCCCTTACTTTTTTTCCACAGGCTTGAACACAGCGGCTTATACAATGCTGTGACTAATTTATTTATTTTTGACCGAAAATGAGCTTTCTGCCACCAAAGAAAGTCATGCCTTATACACACGCACGCATGTGCATGCTCCAAAACACTTCCTCAGTTCGAGGTGCTGTATTAATCTCAGTCTTATAAATAGCACCCTCTCACAGTGGATCAACCAGTTGGCTGCTGACAGCTGAAACCAGCTGCTCACATGATCAAGGGTACATGAGGGGGACAGTTGAACCCGGAGGCCTCCACCCCTGTTTAATGATGGGCGGTTTCTTTTCACAAAGATGGCCTCCTTTAAGGCCACAGTATAGCTCTGCGTTGGGCCAAACGCCGCTCGACGCCGTGCGAACGCCGCGGCACAAGCCTTTGAACGCGGGCGTGAATGCGCCAAGCTCAAATTTTACGACCGCTTACGCGCACGTTGTCTCACAATAAACTGCCCGGCGCCCGACTGTTTTGTATGAGACACAAACGTATTAAATTCCCCCTCTTCATCACTGATCTGGACTTTTCTTTTGTTTGTTTTTGCCAAAAGTCAAGTGATCGCTTCCTCCTCCTTCCTCATGAGAAGGGAATGAATGAATCTGTCACGAGCGAACTAAACTCATGTCCAACGTGGCTACGGGAGGCTCTAAATATTTCCTGGTGTTCTGGTGTGCTGGACCAGCGCTCCCTGTTTTTATTTTATTTTTTAGAACTTTTTATTAACATATAAACACAGAAAACCGCTGCGCAGCCCTCTGCCTTTTTCCCCCCACCCGACCTGTCAATCAATTCAGTAGGCGTGTCAGCAAATGACCAATCAGCGACCTCAATTTGTCCCGTAGGTAAACGCTCCGCCCTGCTGCTGCTCAAATGACGTCAAGAATTTGGAGCGAAAACGCTGGAGCCTCACGCTGAGCTGAACTGTGATCTGCCTGCGCGCAGCACGCATGCGTCAAGCGGCGTTCGGCCCAACGCACAGCTATACTGGAGCCTTTACTCCTCTCTCAAACCATCGTTCCTCTCTATCAAGGATGTGAACATCTTCATCCCTGAAAGAGTGACCTCTGACCTGGAGATGAGTGTAGACTGCAGAGTCCTGACCTGATGATGTTGATCTTCTGTGCTGGGCCATCCTTTTGGCCAGTGGCTGTTTAGTTTCTCCCAGAGCCCTAGAGAGAGAGAGTTGCAACACTTCCATAGACTCCCATTGTAAGAATGGAATGCGGAAGTCACGTGGGTCATGGAGGGGGCGATTCATAAGATATCTATGGGGCGATTCGTTCCAAACTGTTCCAAACAGCAGCGCTGCTAGCATCGAACGTAGTTCATTCTTGATGTTTCAGACGTGTTTTCTCCGGTAAGTTGATGAAAATACAATTTTCTTCTGCCCTTGTGAAGCGTTTAAAACGTCTAAAAATGCTTAAGAAAAAACACAGTGTAGTGCTCTCGCCACTAGGTGGAGCTGCAGGATAAGAAATAAAGAGGAGAACGGTAGAAGGAATGTCAGTTTGTTACTGTTCAATAATTACTGAAAGACGCTGGACAAAGTAAGAAAAGTCGGTTAATTTTTTGTCATGTTGCGCCAGTAGCTGCTCAAATTGACTGACAGCGACGAACTGTTTGGAACAATTGAGAGCTGCATGAACCACGTGACCACCTGTCGGCGAGTTCAAAGAGTGTCGCAACTCTCTCTCTCTAGGGCTCTGGTTTCTCCTATGTATGGGTGCTAATGATCCATCGTTAAGCTGATGGTCCTCCTTGATCAGGTGAGCAGCTGGTTTTGGCTGTCAGCAGAAAACTGGTTGATCCACTATGAGAAGGTGCTATTTATAAGACTGAGCTGAATACAGCTCCTCAGACTGGAGATGAAACGTTTCTACTTTTTTTGTTTAGGCAGTTTTCAGGCAAATTACCATGTCCGAGTCATGAGATTGAATTTGACACATGGCGCAACAGTGTTGAGCTCATGCTTCAGGATCCAGATCTGTCTGTTCTGCAATGCTCGAGAAAAATTTTAGACAGCCTTGTTCCACCTGCATCCAATGTAGTAAAACCATTAGGCTCTACTGCATCCCCATTAGCTTATATAGAACTGTTGAATTCAGCTTTTGGTGCCGTGGAAGATGGAGATGAGCTTTTCGCTAAATTTCTTAGCACTCTCCAAGATCCTGGTGAAAAGCCATCACATTACCTTCATCGCTTGCAGACAGTCCTTTCTAAAGCCCTGAGCAGAGGTGGAGCAGTTCCCACCGAAGCTGACCGACACCTTCTGCGTCAGTTCTGTCGTGGGTGTTGGGACAACGCCTTATTAGCAGAACTAGAGCTTGAAAGAAAGAAAGATAAACCACCTTCATTCACTGAGCTGCTGCTGCAGCTAAGAGTGGAAGAAGATAAGCATGTGGCAAAAGAGAGCAGAATGAAAAAACACTTCGCTGCTGCGAGGCGAACAGTAACCTCCCAAGGTATTACTGTGACCTCTGACCTCTCTGAACCCACAGTGCAAGACGTTCTCACTGAGATGAGAACCCAGATAACCCAGATGCAGAAACAAATAGACAAATTGAAACCTCAAAAAGTAGTTCCACCTGTGATTCACCAAGGTGATCAGGTCACAGAACTAAAAGCACAGATTGCTGAGCTCCGGAGCCAATTGGTTAGACTACAATCACCAAACTCCACTCAAAAAAATGCTAGTGCACCTAGAACCAAGAAGCAAACTAAATCTAAGGCACCTGAACAAACCAAGACAGTCCAAACTGTAAAACGTAGGCCGAAGCCTTGGTATTGTTTTCGGTGTGGCGAGGATGGTCACATTGTTTCAGCTTGCACAAGTGAATCAAATCCATCCCTTGTTGCAGAAAAGAGAACCCAGTTAAAAGCAAAACAGTTGCTTTGGGATAAACAGAACAATCGAACACAGTCTTTAAACTAGACGAAGCCCTCATTGCGGGACAAATGAGTGCTGTTATTGATACCCGTCCCACTAGACATCCCAGAAAAAACAGGAAACGGGTTCTTCACAATAAATCAGCTAGTGTGAAGTTACCTAAAGGCTTAGTTGGAGCCAAGTACACCGCTGAGGTACTAATTAATGGACAGATGTGTAATTGTCTTCTTGATACCGGGTCACAAGTGACAACTGTGTCCCAGTCATTTTATGACAGTTATCTTTCACATCTGAAGATCTACCCCATAAGTGACCTTCTTGAAGTTGAAGTCGCAAATGGTCAGAATATCCCATATTCAGGCTATATTTGTGTTAACATCACCTTTCCAGAAGATGGTTTTGGAGAAGAGTTCACAGTGTTTTCTCTTGCGCTAGTCATTCCAGACACGCGCTCCAGTGTCCAATCTTCCCTTGTGATTGGTACAAACATCCTTGATCTTCTTTTTGAAAATTCTTCTCTTGCTAACACAGATTCCAGTACCCTTTCTTGTAGCTACAGAGGCGTGCTGAACGTGTTACAAGAGAGGTACAGACAGGAAGAAACCAGTAATATTGGTCTTGTCAGGTTGTCAGGAAGTGAGCCTGAAGTCCTTCCTGCAGGCCAAAACAAAGTCTTGGAGGGGTCAGTTCATGTGGACGTTGACACTCCAGGCCCTCTGCAGGAAATCTCTAGGGTGGTCGAGGAGTACGAGGTAGTCCTTCCTTCTGAAACTCCTCCAGAACTTGAAAGAGATAACTTGAAAGAAACACAGAGTGTACCTGAACCTAAACGAGTTAGGGAATCAGACACTCACCTTGATGAGATAGATAATGCTTCAGATCTTAGTCAAGCTAATGCTGATGAACCGACTCAGACTGAAGTTAACGAGACTGAACTCATGACCAATGAGGACAGAGAATGCGACCCTGAGACAGAACTAGCTGCTAGCAGACCTTCTCGACAGAGGACCAAACCAAAGATCTTAACCTATCCAAAATTAGGAAATCCTATTGTCAGTATAGTCCAATCTTTATTCCAAAGTTTGAGTGAAGCTGTCACAGATTCTATAGAAAAACCCTCAGAACCAATTAGCCTAATTTGAGTAGTATGCAAAGGGACTTGCATAGATTCAAGTGGGGAGGGTGTAACCCAGGCTAAAATAACCTTTATTGTTGTATCCATTTTATTTATTTGGCTATTAAACAGATTAATAGGAAATAAATAAATAAATAGAGAAATAAATAGGAAATAGGTCTAAAATGGTTGAAACCATAAAAGATAATGATTACAGGTATTTTAAAGGTAATATTTGGTGTAATTATCTTTTATTGTGTTGAAATCTGTACACAAAGAGGTTATTTTGGTCACAGTATTTAATGTAAGCAGAAGACTTTTATTTTGAAAGGTTGCCTGCATGTGCAGCTCACGTGACTGGTCCAGCAGCCGTTAAGTTTTGTTTTCCTCTGCGCATGTGCAGCTCACATGACTGGTCCCACAGCCGTTGGGTTCTGTTTCCCTCTGCGCATGTGCAGCAGAGTGTATAAATACAAGTCACCTGAAGCGGGAAAGTCAGAGACTGAAAAGCAATGAAGCGGAACGCTTTGTTGTAAAAGAAAGAGAAGAAGAGAGGAGAAAGTTAGAGAAACGTTGATCAGAAAGGTGCCTGTCGCCTGAGAAAACTCTTTAGAAGTAAAGAGTGGTTTCTGCACTTTTTTCCTCGACCTGACTGCGTTCAGGAATTTTATTTTCTGAACAGAACTGAACTTGGTGAGTTAAAAGTATATTTTATTTTCTGGAAAAATAATTTATATGTTATATATTTTTGTCTCACCGAAGGAGAAAGATAAGAAACACAATTTATGTAATTTTATGCCTAAAAAACTGGTTTTGAGATGTGTCAGCAAAATCGAGTGACTATAGTAATTTTAGAAAGCTAAAACAGACTTTTGTGTTTCTCCCTGGCTGGGCCAGGCTTTCTTTTTTTTTTGGCTTTTCTTTTTGTGTGTGTACTGGAAAGCTTCTTTCCAGTTTTCTGAGAAAGCTTCTAGAACCTTCTGGAAAGCCTTGCTGAGGGTGTTTCAACGGTTCTGCTGAGTCAGGAGCTGGACCGGAAGTTCCCTGTCAGCAGCTGTGTCCAGACTGAATTTAGATGGCGAGTCAGTACCCCAGGAATTAAGGACCGCCCAGCAGAAGCTCCGCCTCCTGCTGGAACACTTCATCTTACCCAAAGAAAAGTGGTATGATCCAAATTGTTCCCGCCTCTCTAAAAAAAGAGCAGTGGACTCAGAACTGATTTTCAACCTGTAGAACTCTTCATGAGAGAAGGGAAAAGGTCGAATTGATTACACATTATTCAGTTTACTGAATTTCTGTGGTTCTTTTTACATTTTTTCTTTTCTTAAATCCCAATTAGTATTTATTAAGTTGTGAACTGTAAATTGTTGTTGGGTTTTTGAATTTAAAAATAGATAAGATTTATTTTGAGAAGTAGTTAATTTAGAAAACTAAATAGCTTAAATTCTTAAAGGAGCCCTAATCTTTTAAATTAGGTTTAAAAGATTAATTAGCTGTAAATTAAATAAATTGCAGTACTAAATTGAAATAAACTAGAATACAAATTAGATATAAAATAAATAGCAACCCTTAATTACCATTTAGTGTTTATTGAACTTCTAAGAAGAGGTTAATAAATTACCAAAAAGGGAACAAGGGATTTATTTATATCGTTTTGAGTGTAATTGTATGTGATTGTGTGTATTGTTGTTGTTTATTCATTTGTTTTTTAATTAAATGATAAGCTGGCAGTTCAACTTTCACATTGTGGTCTGAGTCAATAATTTAAGGTTTACTATTTTACTTCTTTCTTTTTGCTCCAGAAGTCGAACCTGGTAACTAGCCCTTAACCTAACTAGACTGTAAACACGCCATGAGCGTTGTTTAGATAATTGGCAAACTAGCCAAGATTAATAGCGTGTCATAGGTGTTACACATGCAACAAGAAACCTGATTGATTAATTGACTCCGCCTCTGGCAGCTTTCAGTCACGTGACCGACAGGTGCATGCAGTGTTGCCAGATTGGGCGGTTTACCGCCATTTGGGCGGTTTTCACTCTCTACTTAGCGGCTAAAAATAGCTTCGGGCGGGTGGTGATAATTTGGGCGGATTTGGAGTCAGATCGGCGGTTTCTGAGTTAACTATTAAATGAATTTCAAACAATCATTCATCATTATTTCATAGCAAAGCTCCTCTGACCTTTCTCCATCACTGATTGGCTATTGTCATCTGCCAGGGCGATCCCAACAGAGAACTGGTGAGGCAGTTAGTGGACGCCTCGTTGAGTGGGCTGGTCCGTAGCGGCGGTACGTCAGAGCGGCCGCCATATTGGATGTGGCAGAACTGCCGGTCAACTGATAGAAGGAAACGGACTGAACTTCATAAAGCACCGTTTTACAAAGTGTTTTATGCCTGTCATTCACACACACCGTGTGAATGACATTTGGACATATATTTGGAAAGCAAACATGCACCAAAGACAACATTTATAACTTTTAAAGTGATTAATAAAAATGTTTATTTCTTAAATGTTTAGGTTACAGTATAGGTAAACACTAATTTTGAGTGTTAACAACTAATAATGTGTGTAACACTATTACTGTGATGATAAATATAGAAATATTCATTAGTGAACATTTAATGTGTCTATAATAATCAGTTCTTGAAATGTGACATGTTGATTTTCTTAATAAAGAGCACTAATGATCACATTTAACTGGTTTTGATTAATCACATTGAACAAATAAACACCGATATATATATATATATATATAATATTATATATTATAATATTATATATAATAATTATTATTATTATATATTATTATTATTATTATTATTATTATTATAT
>JBBPBX010005152.1:56626-73264 GCA_038048925.1 Garcialebias charrua | reverse complement strand
GTAATAACAAAAATATATTTCTGAGTCAAAGCTTTGTCCCAGTTGTCACACAGGCACATTTATTAACAAACAGCTGTAACTACAAAATAAATGTCTATTTTTTTTTAGATATATCAAATAGTATTCCTCTTCAGCTGGTCCGCCTTTATGATGTTATTAAGCGTGTGTGAAACAACACATGAGGCGCTGTGTTTGGAAGAGGGAGGGGCTTTGTGAAGTTAGACGGGCAGATCAAGGAGAACTACTGTACACAGATTTTTAAGTCTTAACAGTGTGAGGTATCCACATTAATAAAGCAGTGGCTTATCATATCACTAGACATGGTCCTTAGAGGTTAACAAGACCCAAAACCCTAACCTCGGTGCAAATGGAACAAATTCTGGAATACAGTATTCTTTAAAGTTCGATCGGTATCAGAAAAGCAACTTGTTTATTCTCCCAATTCTGTCAATAACAATTTAGTTTAGTTTATTTATACAGGTAGTCCTTGACTTAAGACGTAGATCCGTTCCTACGCGGCATCGTAAACCGATTTTCGACGTAAGTCGGAATATATGTACATACTGCACCATATACATGTACAGTACTGTATTACCAAGCACTTAGCCTATCTTAACACAGTACCTTACATAATTATCAAAAAACACATACATTCTGGAGCCATAATGAAGGGAAAAAAGAGTTAATGGCCTACCAGGATGCTGTTGACGCCGTTCTCCTCAGTCCATCCACTGTACCTGTATTCCGTTTTCCGTTTACGACGTAAAACCGTGTTCACAGTACAGTACTGTATTCCTCCGTCGCTGCACCGCATACAGTACAATATTTTCCGCCACTGCACCGCATACAGTACAATATTTTTCGCCACCGCACCGCGTACAGTACAATATTTTCCGCCGCTCCACCTCATAAAGTACAATATTTTCCGCCGCTGCTTTACGTTTACGACGTAAAACCGGTCCATCTGCCGTATACCGCATTCCGTTTATGACGTAAAACTGCGTTCACGGTACTACAGTGCAGTGTATTCCTCTGCCGCTACGTTTACGACGTAAAACCGGTCCATCTGCCGTATTCCGTTTACGACGTAAAACCGGTCCATCTGCCGTATTCCGTATTCCATTTACGACGTAAAACCGTGTGCACTGTACAGTTTTGTTTTGTTTTTTGAATGTCCAGAGGACCAGCCTTAGCTTTTTTAGAGAGTACAGTGCAGTATTCCTCCGCCGCTACGTTTACGACGTAAAACCGGTCCATCCGCCGTATTCCACATTGCGTTTACGACGTAAAACTGCGTAACTCATATTTTCATAGTAATTTAAAAACTTTTTTTTATGGGAGATGCGTCGTAACCACGAAACGTTGTAACTCGAGACCGTCGTAACCCGAGGACTACCTGTATAGGCATACAAAGGCAACAGTGGAAATAAAAACTCCCTCTTAACAGGAAGAAACCTCCAACAAAACCAGGCTCAGAACGAGAGGCCATCTGCTTCAACCAGCTGGGTTTGAGAGGACAGGAGGGAGGAACAGATACACAATGGCAGGTCCAGAATAGAGGCGAGCAGGTCCCTCACTAGGAGGACGGATAAAAAACATGTTAAGATAGAAACAATTACAAATACAAACTGTTCATTTGATGAAATGATGTCAATTTGTCCTCCAGCTGTCTAAGCCTATAGCAGCACAGAATAAGGGATAGCTCAGGAAACCAAGCCAACCATAACTATAGGATTTATCAAAAAGGAAAGTCTTGAGCCCAGTCTTCAAACTGGACCATGTGTCAGCCTCATGGACAGAAACTGGAAGTTGGTTCCACAAGAGAGGAGCCTGAGAACTGGAAGATCTTCCTCCCATTCTGCTTTTGGAAACTCTAGGAACCACAAGTAAACCTGCAGTCTGAGTGCGATACAGAGAAGTGGTCAAATATCATCCGAAGTTATACCAGAAGCTTGTTGATGGATACTAAAAGTCTGTGGCTGAGAACGTGCATTTATTGAAATAATGTGGGGTGTATTTATATATTTGATCTTGCGTGTATAATTTTTGACTCTGTGTATTAGAGACAATCCCATCAGTTGAAACTTACGTACCCAGTTCTTATTTAAAATAATTGAATAATAACCTCTGAGCTTTTCCTGTAAATCTTACATATTGAAAAGAATGACCAAATGTTTATAATTTTCTTGTTAACTTCAGTTTGTAGTTGTGTTTAAGTAATCCCCCTGCTGTTCCCAGGCCCAACAGTTCTGCTGGCGGTGGATGTTTCCTGCTCGTGTGTGAGGCCGATGAGCAGCAGGAAGACCTCTCACTACAGCCAGGACTGAGCAGCAGCAGCCACATCGTCCCTCCCCTCCACTAGACTCTGGCAGCGGGGTAAGAATTTAGTTCTTTCATTCTTTGGGTTTACAAAAGATGAATGGAAACAGTTAAAAACTTGATCGTGTTGTCAGACTTGGCTGAGTGTGAGGTTTGTAGTGAGGTAGGTCTTGTCAGTGAGCTGAGGTCCAGCTCTTCCTCTCTGCAGGGCAGGATGGAAACATCATTTGGTCCCACGTTCTCAGCTGTGGCCTCTGGATCTAAAGGTAATCCTCCTTTTTTTTTCTGAATTCTTTCAGTTTTTCTTGGATCTAAGAAACTCACTCCCTCTCGCCTTATCTCCTCTGAGCTGTGCTTTCATACGTTTTCAGCTGAAGGAGCCAGCACGTACAAACAGCACAGAAGAACTACCTCCTCCTCCTCGAGCACCCTAACCTACTCCCCCCGTGATGAAGATGAAGGAATGGTAAACCTCGCCTGACTAAACTGATCATTTATCATGGTCAGATACTCCTCAATGGTCTGGACTGCACAGAGCTGCCGTTGATGTAAGAACTGTTGTTTTCCCTGAACTCAGCCTCCCATCGGCACTCCTCGAAGGTCTGATTCAGCCATCTCAGTTCGCTCGCTCCACTCCGAGTCCAACATGTCGCTGCGCTCCACGTTCTCTCTGCACGAAGAAGAAGAAGACGCGGTAAGTCACTGCACTGAACTGTAAACACAAAACTTGGCAGATGTTCCACAGATGTTTGTAGTTGTTCTCACAGAAACGGTGTAGAACAGGAACCTAAACATGGCTGCCAGAGTAACACATGGCTTTGTGTTTGTGAGCAGGAGCCCCAGGTGTTTGCTGAACCGCCCTCGGTAAAACTCTGCTGCCAGCTGTGCTGCAACGTCTTCAAGGACCCCGTCATCACCACATGTGGGGTGCGTCCTTTTTCCACACTTTTATTCTGCCCCATTTATCGATTTTGTTCAGTCACTCAGCCCAGCTCTGAGCTGGTGCTGTGTCCAACTTGTAAGCAAGAGATGAAACGTTTGTTCTGTAAAGCATGAAGCAGTTTCTTTAACTTGTAGTTTACCACGTGTACGTGGTAAACTACACAATGTAGAAATGTTGCCTTACCACAGAGACCGGGAGAAGTTTTATTTTAGTAGAGCTTTAGGAAAAAGAATCCCGGTTCAAACTGAAATCTCTCCTGTAGGAGGAAGATCGGCTCCTGCACCTCTCCCAGTGTGCCGGAGCCGATGTTTGTGTCAGACTGCAGGCAAACCTTAAAGGGGACCACAGATAGGTTTTTAAAATGTTTATGGTATGTCTGTGGGCTATCCAGACAATGGTCATTCAATTTAATACACAAAATAATTCTTAGATAATCAATTATACCCTTTTTAATTCTGCCATTTTTAACTTTCGTTTTAAACGACTGGTTTATGATAATGAACTGTCATGGCCACGCCCTTCAAAGATGGGTCCAAAGGAATTTTGGGTTTTCATGAGCTGTATGCCAAAATCATCAGTTATAAAACAATAAATTATCTGAAATATTTCAGTTGGTGTGCAATGAATCTAAAATATATGAAAGTTTAATTTTTATCATTACATTATGGAAAATAATTACCTTTATCACAATATGCTTATTTTTTGAGAAGGACCTGTAGGATGGATGAGTTAGTTCATTTTAGTAAATGACACAAAGGAGACATTCAACATGCATCAGGCTCACTTTCAGCCCAGCTGAGTTCTGCTCCGCCTCTTTTGGTTCCTCTCAAATCTGAGCGGGCCGTGGACGCTTCACCTGTGATTTATGAACCGTTTGAGGAAGAACTGTTTTGAGCAGCCATTTTATTGTAACTGAGAACTGGTTCTTAGTGGACCCACCTGGAACAGAAACATGTCGGTCATTCAGGGAACATCAAAAACTTTTAACATTTGTTTTATTTTGAAAAGTGTAAAGGTTTGGCAACTCTGAGAAAGCAGAATAATATATGTTAAATAGGAGGCATAATGTGTTATTTTTGTGATTTTAATGACTAACTGCTGGAAGCCCAGCCCCTGTGCTGCTGGCTTCCAGTAACTGTGGCCCCCTGAGCAGTTCAGTTGAATAGTTTGTCTTTAAAGTATAAATGAAGCAGAAAAGGTCATTTTCTTTGTGGTTCTCCTCCCCGCAGCACACCTTCTGCAGACGCTGTGCCTTGACTTCAGGTGAGTCCTGACCAGAACCCAGCAGAGTCTTGTCTCACGGTAAAGATTAAAACA
Organism: Garcialebias charrua; assembly: GCA_038048925.1. Lineage (NCBI taxonomy): Eukaryota > Metazoa > Chordata > Actinopteri > Cyprinodontiformes > Rivulidae > Garcialebias > Garcialebias charrua. The sequence continues at coordinate 68,685 of JBBPBX010005152.1, read as the reverse complement.
TTTCAACTTATCAGAACTTTGTCTTGTTTGTGCTCCTCGCAGATAAGTGCCCTGTGGAGGCTGCGAAGCTGACTGTGGTCGTGAACAACATCGCTGTGGCCGAGCAGATCGGAGAGCTGTTCATTCACTGTAAATACGGCTGCAGAGCCACGGCTGGCAGCGCGACGGGAGCTGCTGCCGCCGCCACAACCTCTGTGGCGGGGAAAGCTGGAGCGTATGAGGTGGACCCGCTAGGCTGCCCGTTCACCGTCAAACTATCTGTGCGCAAGTACGGACCACTGGCTGCACGTTCGCCACAATGTAAATGCTTGAGCTTCACAGCGTCTGTGCTGCCAGTTTAATTAATCCCAGTGTTTTTGTGCAGTGAACACGAGGCCATGTGTGACTACAGACCAGTTAGGTGCCCCAACAACCCATCCTGCCCCCCCCTGCTCACCATGAACCTGGAAGCTCACCTCAAGGAATGCGAGCACATCAAGTGTCCTCACTCCAAATATGGGTGAGTCTTCAAAACGTCTTAAATTACTTCCTCTGTTAATCAGCCAGCAGATACTTAAAAAACATTGTATAAATATTAGGCCTGTCACAATAACACATCAATGCTTACACTGAACTTCACCAGATTATCTAAAGGACATTCTTGCACCATATTCATCCACCTACGATCACAGAACAGTAATCTCCTTCACATTCCACGAACCAAATTAAGGACCATGGGAGACCGGGCATTCTGTGTGGCTGCCCCCGGCCTATGGAACTCCCTCCCTGACTACCTGAGAGCTCCACAGTCATTGGTTGACTTTAAAAAAGGCTTAAAGACCTTTCTTTTTAAGTGAGCCTACTCTGCCTCCACATGATTTTATCTCTGATCTTAGTTGATACTGTTATTGGTTTTACTTGTTTTATCACTCGTTTTATTTGACCTTTAATTTTGTTGCACTTTGTAGCACTTTGAGATTTTCATTAATGAAAAGTGCTTTATAAATTAAATTCATTATTATTATTATTATTAAAAATTCCTGGGCAATTAATTGTCTCAGAAAATATTGTGATAAACTATAATATTGTTTGACATTTTATAAGTAATTGTCATATTTATAAGAAATGTTGATTTGTATTGGGTGTAGTGCCTTTTTTTTTTTACCACCGGATGGTAGTACAAGACTGTTTAAACTGAAGGATGGATAGTGAGGGAGCGAGCAGCTTAAGAAAAATTGGAGGGAGGGCCCTTTGACATGACGTGGGCTGACATGGTGACATGGCGGACCCTCGGTGTGGTTTGAGCTCTTTAGCATAGCATTTTTCACACAAAGCTTTTAATTAAAAAAAAAATCAATAAACAAGTTCTCAGCTTCTTTTTTCAAAGAAAAACAACTTTTTACACAAAGGCACAGGTTTCAACCATGAATTTTGGAGGTTCTACAAGACTGAGGTTTTTTCCTTGAGGTCGGCCTGTTAGCCTAGCTTGTAGCTTAGCTCCTCAGCTTATCTGCTTTTAACGATCCAACAACAGAATTTTGGATGGTTAAAACAGATTTTAAAGAGAAAAGGAGGGGTCAGTGAAGAACACCGGAGTTGAGCCTTTAGTCATCCAGTGTCTTCAGTAGAAAGACAGACACGAAGAAACAATAAAGCCGATAAATGAAAATTAGGTTGATCATTTTAATTAGGTTGATCATTTTAAAGGAGACCACAGATTAGGGCTGGACGATATGGCCAAAATTTTTATCACGATATAGTTCTTAATTTCGGTCGATATCGATATAATTCGATATCGATATAAACAATATAAAAGCCTAAAAAAACCTATAAACTATACAAATAAATTGATGTTCACCTTGTATTTGTATTTAGCCTCCAAAAAGATGGAAATCACCATCAAATAAACATAAAATTCTCAACCCAATAATTCTGTCGGGTCATGGACAGTTTTTTTATAGAAACGTTTCACCCTCCATCCTCCATCCAGTTTCCAGATGACCCAACTGAGAATTATTGGATTTGGTACCTGGATTATTGAGCATGAACTTTCTTGGCATAAAATTCTCAACTGTGTCAATATTAATAGTTTTAACTTTAAACAAGAACTTTAAAATTTACAGCATTGAAATTCATAGTTAATTAAATAAAACTTTTGGGTGTCGTTATTGATGAGAAGCTGACATGGAAATCTCATGGAAATTACTTAAGAATAAAAATAACAAAATCAATTACATTATTGTATAAAGTAAAATAGTTTTTGAATGACAAAGTTTTGAATATATTGTATAATGTAATGATTGTTCCATACTGTATTTAATCTGTTGTATTGAAGTTTGGGGAAAAGCATGCAAAACTTTTACAAATCCTATTTTTATTTTACTAAAAAGAGCTGTAAGAATTATTATTAGGAAGTGCTATGGTCACCCAACAAATATATTATTTCATCAATTGAAATTATTAAAATGTTATGATTTGGTTGAACATAGTATTTTACAAGTCATGTATAAAACTAAAAAAAATATTACCCCCAAATATTCAATTACATTTTGTTTAAAAAGTTATTAAACCCTGAAGGGAATGTAAAAGTGAAGGAGCTGAGTTGTAAATCAGGAAACAGGATTGTGTTGACTTGATATCATCATAAACATTTATAAAACTATTTATATGTTTTAAAAGATGATTAAATCAAAGTTGTTGGGAAGGTGTGGTGCAGGTGAAGGTTGTTGTAGTTATTTTGTATTTTTTAAACAAGGGGCAGATATTATAACACTATTTTCGTCTTTCTGCACCTTTTCATTCAGTGTTTTTCTTTCTTTTTATTCTGATGAATCTGTTTTATTTTCAATTAAAAAAAACATGTCGCGCTGGGGCTGTTTGTTTACGTCGTAGTTTCAGGGAAACGTTGGCTCAAACTTTATTCTTCATCTTCTGACTCTCATCATATTCTATCGAGTGGAAACTCTTCAGATTAAACAAGTAGATGTTTCCACAGCTAGTTAGAACGACTCTCCGTCACGTTTTGCAAAATAAAGAAACCGAGTAAGACTCGCTGCAGATGAGACCTGCAGTTTAACAAAACCGAACTACGTCCACACCGACGAATTAGTCTTTCCTCTCATCAGTGATGTCGTCTGCTTTCTCTTCGCTTGTGAAACTTTGTTCAGTCACATTCTGACGGTCATGAGCACTCGTTTTGAAGCGAAAACAACACGCTTTGGAGACTAGCTTAGCTTTTAGCCTGCTACCGCTATCGCCTGCTGTTGGAGTGAGCGCTGCGTAACAGCGACGTCACCACGCACGTTTTGTGTCACAGCTTTTTCTGTCCGGGCGCGTTGTTGAAGCAGCCGCTTCAACCCGAACAGAAAGAGAAAAACGTCAGTGAAAAGTTGTAAAATCCTATCGAAATATCGAAAATATGCTTAAACTTCATATCATCGTTATTGAATAAAAGTATATCGCGATATTTATCGTTATTGAATTATCGTCCAGCACTACCACAGATAGGTTTTTAAATTTTTTTATGGTATGTCTGTGGGGCTACCAGACAATGTTCATTCAATTTAATACACAAAATAATTCTTAGATAATCAATTATACCCTTTTTAATTCTGCCATTTTTACTTTCGTTTTGAACGACTGGTTTATGTTAATGAGATCTGAAGTTCACGCCCTTCAAAGATCTGTTTACATTAACTCCGCCCTCCAAAGGCAGACGAGGATGTCTGAACTCGCGTTACTGCTACCCAGAGCCCTGAGCTGAGCTGGACCGCGACGTATTTATTGTGCGACAGATCAGACGTGTACAAGTTGTCGTGTCATTTTTAATTTTTCCTCTGTAATACGTCTCCCTCCCTCCCCATGTGCGTGCGCGCTGGAGAGCGGATGTCACTCGCAGCGGACACACACAAACACACACACACATATGCTCACGGGGTCTGATTTGCGCTCGCGCGGGACTCATTTGTTCTCTCGAGTGTGTGTATTTGCTCTCTCCCCTAATGACAGCGTTAAAAATCCATAGCTGTCTCCCCCGATCAGCGCGCTCACACAAACACACACACACAGGTTGGTTAATGTGGTTTAGCGGTACGTAGTCTGGCCTGCTATGACACATAAACCAACACACACACACACACACTGCAACATGCTGCATCGCTGTTCATTCAAGACTCCCATCTGAAAACTATGCCATTATCTGGGCCAGGAGGGTTAGAGAATCTTCGCAACGCTCACGTTAGCTGGCTAGACTGTGACATTTTTAGCCATTGTGCTGACATGAAATAAGGAAAAACAACCGTCACCTCTTTTATACTGAAGTGGGTGGAGCATCACCAGGGGTTGCTAGGTGACGGGGCGGGACAAAGGTTGGGGTTGTGGCTGCGGTTTGTGACGTCACAAACCGCAGGAAGTGAGAAACGAACTGTTTCTATCAAAGATAAATAAATGTACTGTACTTAGAATAAATAAACCACTGGGTGCATTTTTTTGGCCCTAGCACAGTTTTTTTTATGAAGTTCATACCCAAAGTTGAGTAAAAAAAAACATTAAAAAGTGAATTTTGAAAATGTGGTCCCCTTTAATTTATCATGCGATTAATTGATTTATTGTTTATTGTGACAGGCCTAAAAAATATGTATATGAATTGTGGTGAAAAACAAATCTATGTTCATAAAGTAATTTCTTAAATAAATTTAAAAAACTTTCCACGAATCAGCACAGCCTATTCTTCCCAACAGCTGCACATTCATAGGCAACCAGGACACGTATGAGACACATCTGGATATCTGTAAGTTCGAGGGTCTGAAGGAGTTCTTGCAGCAGACAGATGACCGGTGAGCTACAGATCAGAATCCAAACCTTTTGATGTGACCTTCATCTATACATAAATATATCTGAGCATGTGCTCACCACGTTCAGGTTCCACGAGATGCAGCTGACTCTGGCTCAGAAGGACCAAGATATTGCGTTCCTGCGCTCCATGTTGGGCAAACTCTCTGAGAAGTTGGATCAGCTGGAGAAAAACCTGGAACTTAAGTTTGGTGAGATAAAACGAGGCTTTCTAACGATGACATCTTTTGAAATTCTGCTGAACTGAAAAAGACAAATGACGCACAAAACACGATTAGTTGAAATGTCTTTAATTAACTTGAATGGATGTTTCTTTTATGGTAAGAAAACAGCATTGCTACATTAAAATCCTGCTGTTATAGATAATAAGTTGATTTCTTATAGAAGAGACTAATTTATTCTGTATAATATTTTAAAATATGGTTTTCTAGCTATACAATTGTGTGTGTGTTTCTAGATATGTTGGATGAGAACCAGAGTAAACTCAACGAGGACCTGATGGAGTTTAGGAGAGATGCCTCCATGCTTAACGTAAGTGTTTGGAGACACTAAATTTAAATAAAACGTTAAATGAAGCCAAGATCATCATGGACTGTCTTTACAGGATGAGTTGTCCCACATCAACGCCAGGCTCAACATGGGAATCCTGGGCTGTACGTACCTTTTTAATTCCCGTGTTGTGCCTAATCTTTCCTCAGTGGAACTACCGTAATTTCTGGACTATTGAGCCCACCACCCACTAAATGTAAAAAGAAAAACATTGTTGTACATATACAGGCCACACTTGTCTATAAGCCGCAGGTGTCCACGTTGTAACATGAAATATGTACACAAAGATTGTTTAAAACTTTTAATGAAACGTACCGGTAACATACACAAATACGTGCAGTAACTATTTTATAGTGTGAATGCCTACTAGGTATTCACAATATAGTGATTCACTTTTTCTTCTGTACGTTTTTCGGCATCTAACTACTCACACAATTTTTGTGCTATTTCAACAATTAATATATCAAAACGTTCAGCTCGTTTAGGACAATCCGGCTTTGACTTTTGGTATTGGTGCAACTTTAGCTTTTTTAAATATTTAGCCTTTTCTGCCATTTTTTTCCCCCATTGAAAATTAATTTAGCTAATTTTACGCCCTTCATATCTTTAGATCTCTTTACAATCTTTTACTAATCCTTTCACATTTTGGACCAGCTCAGCTTCTTTCAGCTTCCTTGTACATTTTTAATTAAAATAATAATACCGGTAATTAAGTAAAATAATTCAGCTACTTTCAGCTAATTTCAGCTGTTTCTTCAACTGCGTTGTGCTCTTTTCAGCTTTATTCAGCTTACCATATTTTCTGGTGTATAGGTCGCACCGGTGTATAGGTCGCATTGTCCAATTATCACCAATAGATTGGAAAAATCCCTAGATAGGTCGCACCTACGTTTAGCTCTGCTGCAAATGTCTGCCACAGGAGCGCACAGCAAGGCTTTTAAGAAGATTAACACTTAAAAACAATTATTTGTTTGATAAAAATTATAGCAAATATGTGTCTGAGCTGAACTTTTCCTTAATAAATGAACGTAATTGTGAAATTAGCTAGATTTTAAAATTTGTTTCGCCGAAAGTGATGAGCCATATATAGGTCGAACCTGAGTATAGGTCGCAGGCCTTGAAAAAACCCATAAAAAGGTGCGACCTATACACCGGAAAATACGCGACTTAATTTTTTTTTTTTTTACTTCTACCGACTTATTTCTGCTAATTTCAGATCGTTATGCTCCTTTCAGCTAATTTTTGGAAGATTCAGATATTTCTCCTATTTCAGCTACTATTTAGCTGTTTATGCTAATTTCAGCTTTTTCAGCTAATTCCACATTTCTTTTAAATCAATCCAACTTTTTTTAGCCTAATTCAGCAAAGCCATGCTCTACCCACTTCCTTCTGGTAATTTAAGATTATTTCTGCTTATTTTAGCTATGAAGCTGTTTTTAGCCAATTTCAGATTTTCCAGATAATTTTAACTTTATTTAGCTTATTTTTGCTTATTTCAGATTTTAAATTTCAGATTTGTTTCAGATATTTCAGATTATGCTGCTTTGTGTTTATTTCTGCTATATTCAGCTTCTTCTGCTATTTTAGCTACAATTAAGCTGTTTTAATGCTAATGTAGGCTTGTTTCAACCAATTCCACATTATTTGCACTCATTTCAAAAAATTTCCAGCCTAATTCTGCAAAACTGTTCTCTCTCTACTAATTTCTAAGACGTTAAACTTCTTTCTGATATTTTAGATAATATGCACAAAACTAGACAAAGCTGGCCACAATTATTTTTATCTTATAGAAAAGACTACAATAAACTTAATAATTTCTTTTTTTTTTTTTTACTTTAGTCTACACTACCTTATGTGAATGCCATGAGATGGTTGTCTGTGTTTTCATGTGCTGCGACCTTTTTTGACCTCCTTGTTTCAGCTCGTTATCCTCACACTCCCGTTTAGTTCTCCTGCTCTGACTCCTGACTGTGTTTGTGTGCAGCTTACGACCCGCAGCAGATCTTCAAGTGTAAGGGGACGTTTGTGGGCCACCAGGGTCCTGTCTGGTGTCTGTGTGTGTACTCCACCGGGGACCTGCTCTTCTCCGGCTCTTCTGACAAGACGATTAAGGTAGAACAACACACACAAAGAAAATCAACCCTCTCCTGTAGAGCCTGACCGATATGGACATTTTTTGTTGTCGTCCATACCGATGTTGGGAGGGTAAGGCGACTGTCGATAACCGATATTATGGCTGAAAATTTTTAGCTTCGCCCACCATCATGAATCTAAGAAAACAGCGAGTGTTGTGGGACTTGTTTATTTAGCACAGCTGTTAGCAACCATGAAGCTAAGCTAATGGTGCACTGGTCATAAAAACAGTCTTCCCAACGTGCGTTCACATTTTCTATCCTCCACCATTCACCATAAAGTTATTAAGTGTGTTGCATAAATATGAATTAAACAAAGAAACACCCTGTTCATTGTTTAAACAGTCAGCCACGTATGGTGAAAGTCTGATTAATATTGACCTCAGCAGAGTTTACTTTTCTTTGTAGAGAAGTAAAGATTTCAGACAAACAATACATTTCCTTGAGGACGACAAAGATAACGCTACTAATGATACATATTTACTGCTACGTTAGATTTATTGTCCTGGGTACCGTTTTACAAGGCAATAGCCTATGCTATGTTATCTAAATGTTAACTTTTCCATTCAACTTTTATTTAGGCAGGTTAATCCCATTGAGCCTTGAGGACTCATTTACAAGAGAGACCTGGTTTCAACAAAAAATGATGACAACAGCAACAGTAGATTTTCCTTGGACAATCAACAATAGACAAACATAAGAGAGGCATACAGATTTTTATTTTAACAAGTTAAAACAAAGATGTCAAAGTAGCAAAACAGACAGATTATAAGGTAGATGTAGAAAAATCAAAAACAGGAACATATCTGCATTGGTTTCTGCCAGGATTCCAACAGATTCTTAAAACCATTTAGAGAGGTCAAAGTCGAGAGCTTCAGATCTTTTTGTAAGACATTCCAGGAAGCAGGAGCAGAGTAGGAGAAAGCCCTTTTGCCAAGCTCAGTCCTCACTGATGGAACACTGCAGGTAATCATGTCCTAAGAGCGCGCGCTGTAGCTGCACTCACATAAAGACATGTAGGAGGAGATGTATGAAGACAGCAGACCAAGAAGTGATTTAAAGATGAAGATGTACCAGTTAGGGGTGTAACGAGATCTCGTTGTACGAGATCTCGCGATATTAAACTCCCGCGATATCTCTCGTTGAGAGGTAACGTTGTCTCGCGAGTCGCTAATGCTAGCAGAGCCCCTAGCAAGTCAGCGTCACGGACAGCATGGCTTCGCCGGATGAAGTTGCTATAGAAGACGCCCCAACTACTGATGGAGGGTCCCGGTGCCGCAGACGCCTCTACATTGATGGAGGGTCCCGGCGCTGCCGACGCTGCCCCGGATGTAAAGACACACTTGTGTAAACACCGGTGTGACCGGTGTTGCCAGATAGAGTCCCACCCACCCAAAGCACTCTTTACCCGCAAAAGTCAGAAGGAAAATCGCGGTGAACCGCCCAATCTGGCAACACTGGTGAGTGACGGCTGCAGATTCAGTGCTGATGCGGATATTTATGTTCAATTTTTGGAAAGTCCTGCGTGAATATCTATTTTTTTAAACAAAGTTGAACGTTCTAAGGTCTAAGGAGATTCAATCAGTAAAATGAAGACATCAGTTGAGTTTGTAATACATGTTAAAACAGAATAAAAGCCTTTTTGCGGCATAAAAGGCAGGGCTTTTGACTATGGATCCGAAGGTCGCAGGTTCGCGCCCCGGCCACTACCCAGCTTGGGGTGTCTATGAGTGCACACCTATTTCTCCAGCTCCCCGAGCGCTTTCGGGCTGCTCACTGCACCACCTGGTAGGTGGTTGGGTTAAATGCAGAGACGAATTTCGTCTGTGTATGGGAACATACGCAGATGACAGGAATAGACATTATTATTATTATTATTATTAAAACCGATCTTTGAAGTTTTCTTGAACTAATATTAAAATCTCGTCTCGTTCTCGCGAACTCTGTAATTTGTCTCGTCTCGTCTCGAGAGTTTTGTGTATCGTTACACCCCTAGTACCAGTGGAAGAGTCTGAGTGAGGTTAATGATGTCCAGTTCAGTGTTTTTCAACCTTTTTTGAGCCAAGGCACAGTGTTTTCATTGAAAAAATCCTGAAGTACACCACCAACCAAAATTGTAAACATAGATACACTGTATCCGCCTACATTTACCACTACCGGTGTATGAATGTCTGAATGAATGGGTGGATGGCTGGTATTGTAAAGCGCTTTGGGGCTCCTCACAGGGGGCTGGAAAGCGCTATATAAATAAGCTCCATTTACCATTTACCATTTACATTAAATATATAGTCATTCTTATCAAAGTGTCTTGAATAGGAATGAAATTAACACAAAAATGTATTTTCATCATGTTCTATATTTCTTATTTCAAAGTGCACTTAACATGAAATTGCACTTAACATGCCTTCAAATACACCTGAACAGTGCCACACCAATGTGGTCTTAAAATTAAAGAGGATGAAATTGCACTTAACATGCCTTCAAATACACCTGAACAGTGCCACACCAATGTGGTCTTAAAATTAAAGAGGATGAAACTGCACTTAACATGCCTTCAAATACACCTGAACAGTGCTACCATTCTCTCTACATTTTACTCACTTAGTGTGAAACCTGTGCCTGTTTGGATGAACACAAAGCTGATATTCTGGCAGGAATTGAAGAAAAACACACACAAAGCTCTTCCTCAACAGCTTTCAGTCTCTCTCTGCTTTTAGTTTTCATGGCAGTTAGGCTGGAGAAGCTCACTTTGCACAGATATGTTGTGGAAAATGGGAGCAATGTCAAAATAGCTAAAAGTAAATCCAAAAGAGATGTAAGCCTTACTGTACAGTCTCACGTTCACAGTTTCTGCCTTCTTCTGATTTCCACTTGGGCCTTCATCTGGGTCCGAATTTTGTCCAGGGACCAGACCGGATTTAGTATTTTTTCTTTTGAAAAAGTTTTCCATCGCTGTTTGTTTGAGAAGATCCTCGCTGTTGGTTTGTTTTGCTCACTGCTCACGTCACGTTCATGCACCGCTACTTCTCTTGTTTTAATGTGCGACGCTATGCTCTATACTGCCACCTATCGCGCGGTAAGGAAATTACACCAGTTAATAAAAATTTCATAATTTACTAATTTTTCACGGCACACCAGACGATCTCTCGCGGCACACTGCTGTTCCGCGGCACACTGGTTGAAAAACACTGGTCCAGTTAACCAGTGAATACAGGGTGCAGTGGTGGGTACGATAATCACAGCCAGTTATGAATCTTAGTGCACCATGATAGACACCATCCAAAATCTGCAGGGTGCTTGTAGGAGCATTCATGTAGATAATGTCACCGTAATCAATGGAGGGAAGGAAAGTCACAGATACAAGGCGTTTCCTAGCATTCAGTGTTAGACATGATCTGTTTCTGAAAAAGAAACCCAGTAACTTGCTAACTTGAGAGGTGCATAGCTAATGACAAGCGGGTTAAAGAATTGAAGAGAATTTATTATTGGTGAGTTGTTTAACAGATCAGTTAAAATTAGGGATGCACAATATTATCGGCATGGTATTGGTATTAGCTGATATTAGCAATAAAGTTAAATATCAGACATCAGCCATTCCATGAAAAAAAACTCACCAATATAAAAGGCGCTGCTTTAAGTTTATTTTTAGTTTAAGAAACTGTCAAGTATATCTATTAATGCACTACTACTTGTACGCTTTTCACTTGTCGCTTGTGAACAGGTTGAGTTTAGATTTGTGAAAATTTACAAACTTGCACTGTTCTGGTGTTGTCATTGTGTTAGAGAGAGTAAATGTCATGAATAAATTTGACATTAAACATAATCCAAGTAGAAGCGTTGCATCATTTTCTTTCCCCTTTTTGGCATCTGCATTTGGTAGCAGGCTAAACTGACAAAGACCATGCAGAATAAGGCTGCACGATTAATCGCATTTGCGATTATCTCGCGATATGTTAAAACGCGATTCACTAATCGCACGGGCTGCGATTTGACTGGTCACGCTTCTCTGCATCACACCGGTCTGGCCGCGCAGCTCTGAGCGAAGCAAAACAGAGAGAGAGCAGGGAGGAGCAGACTGTGCGCTACAACACAGTTGCTTTAGGCTCGACAGAAGTCATAAAAGTTATAAATTCAGGTAAGTTAGCTCATTTAAACGTGTATCTGAGAGCGCGAGCTGGTCACGTGACTTGGTAGTGAGCCGGTTTGGCCGCGCGCAGCTCTGAGGAGCAAAACAGAGCAGGAGGGATGGAGGAGACCGTGCGCTCCAATACTATTGCTTCAGTTGTGTCGTTAGTGATATGAATTAATACAGAACCAGTAAAAATAATCGCATTTTAAATCGCAATCGCAATTTATAGGAAAAAAAATCGCAATTAGATTATTTTCCAAAATCGTTCAGCCCTAATGCAGAATAATGTAGTATTTTAATTCCACAGCAGAGAAAGCTATGTAGTCTCTGTAAGTACAGTATATCTAGGGGGAAAATATCAGTATTGGTAACGCTATCAGCCAAATAAGTTTTAACATATCGACATATCGGACAAAAAT
>JBBPBX010005152.1:34922-54149 GCA_038048925.1 Garcialebias charrua | reverse complement strand
CAGCCTTTACCCACATTTGGCTATGTATTTTTATTTTTAAAGAAAGCAGCACACACACAAAAGTAACGTGCAGACGTTAGGATTCTGACACGTATATGTGAGTTGTTACCATGTAGTCAATATGGTGTGTTTTCTCTTGCTGTGAGGTCTGGGACACCTGCACGACCTACAAGTGCCAGAAAACCCTGGAGGGTCATGACGGCATAGTGCTGGCTCTGTGTATCCAGGGGTAACAAGCTGCACACACACGCACACACACACACACTGTTCTGTGAATTGTGTCAGCTGGGAGAGCTGGTCCCCCCTCAAGCATAACGTTCTGTGTTATTGTTCCCATAGCAACAAGCTTTACAGTGGCTCTGCAGATTGCACCATTATTGTAAGTTCATTCCTCCTCTTTGTTTCCGTCGCAGCAGATTTGGTCTGATTTGTTTGCAAAAACTGAAGTTTGTTGTGCTCTTCCTGCATAGGTGTGGGACATCCAGACCCTGCAGAAAGTCAACACCATCCGTGCACATGACAATCCCGTGTGCACTCTGGTCTCCTCCCACAACATGTTGTTCAGCGGCTCCCTCAAGGCCATTAAGGTAGAGTGTAAGAAATCTTTCTTTATGAAAGTCCAACAGGACACACAGTGTCAGCTCAGCATGTGGGGGTGTTTTAATACATGAGCTGAAGATAGGGACTTTCCTTTCTTACCCTACTCTTCCTCTATGACATCATCACCACCAGTACGTGCCTCAGCTCAAGTTTATACGCAGCATGTTTATTTTAATTGTTTTTTCTTGAATCACTGTATCACTTAGAATGATGCTTGATGCAGCTTAATTTCCTGTTTATATTGAGGACTCATATGAAATGTTTTCAAAAGGTAAAAAAGTGAATTGTAACGGGAAAAATAATTTTGCACAAAACACTCGTGATGTGATTTGTGTTGCAACTGGGCGAGCTCTGCTGGGAATAAAGGAAGTAACATTAGGATTAGCATTAGTCAGAGTCAGAGAGTCTTTGTTGTCATTTGCACCGCATGTGGTACATGTGATGAAAACGAGATTATGTACACGGGGTCCCAGTTACATCCAACAACAAATGCAAGAGAAAAACAGTAATAACATCTAGAATTAACTAAGAAAAACATCAACTAGTAATACACTAAGCCTAATATAGTGGAAATAAACAGCAGCACGAACATGAGTTTGTATGAGCAGATGGTCACAGATGAACACAGCAACAAGAAAGAAAAATTAGCAGATTACAATGAAGATTTATCAGTCTGCTGTTTTATTTATTTATTTATGTTTACAATAATAGGAAAATGTCAGTCATAATAATAATAATAATAATAATAATAATAATAATAATAGAAGTTAAAGTAAAAAAAAAATAGGCAAATTAAATTAAACAACAACTTGAACCTAAAGTATATTTTATGAGTTCCCTTAAAGCTTCAGTATGTAGCTTTTTTTATAAACATATTTCTTCACTCTGTCACTACCTCCTGACAGACTGATGTTAGCCAGGTAATCTCTGAAAAAAAAAAAAAAATTGTCCCCTTGCTTCTCCAGGTGGTAAATAAGCATTTCTAAAAAGAAAAGGTGACACGCCATTTTCCAGCCAATAAAAACAGAGTTTGTAACCAGCCAATAAAAACAGAGCTTGAATTTGAATCAGCCAATAAAAACAGAGCTTGAATTTGAATTTCCACAGACCATGGGAGAGCAGAGCCATATATGGCTCTGAGGGGGAGGGATCAGAATGCTTTGCCTGTTGAATTTTTTTCTAAGTGCTGCAGTTCTACAGAAACTGCATACTGAACCTTTAATCTAAACACCAGATTAAAACTAATTCACAAGAAGGTTAAGACAGAACGACTGAACAGTACCAGGGGCCTCATGTATCAACCGTGCGTGCGCACAAAAACCTTGCGTACGTCACTATCCACGCAAAACCCCGTATGTATCAAAACTGAACTGAACGTGAATATGTGCGCATCCAAGTACATTTCCACGCCAGCCCCATGGCTGGCGTACGCACGTTTCTGTGGTTCTTGTTCCTTTGGCGACACTTACAGGTGATTCAGAGAAACTGAAGCCCCACAGTCTGTGGTTGACTTTAAGAGCGGCTTGAAGACCTTTCTTTTCAACCGAGCATACTATACTCCTCATGATTCTACTTTTGATCATAGCTGATACTGTTGTTGATTTTAATTGTTTTATTATTTGTTTCATTGACATTTAATTCTGTTGCACCTTGTAGCACTTTGAGATTTCCATTGATGAAATGTGCGTTATAAATTGATGTCATCATTATTATTATTATTATTAACTGTTCATGATGTGAAAATGATTAATATTCCCACCAAACACACGATTAACAAGTATTACATCCACATGACGCAGTTAAATAAAGGACGCGCAAAGTTGTGCCAAAAATAAATTTAACAGGAACGGATTCATTCAGCCTTACTGGAGGATATAATAAATAGTGTAACACGCAGAGCATTTATTTATAAACAGATATAATTTTCTGATCTAGGATATGGCTTATCAGCCGTTTTCAGAAATAATCATTTTTCAGTTTGGCACTGCTGCGCTCTGGAGCAACACAGGAGCCGTGCATCACGCGTGCACATGCAGAAGCAGCGATCAAACTGTTCCCGAGCTTTCCTGAGGGAGCTGGCAGGCCGATCAGGGCTGTCCAGTCCACACAAAGCCGATTCATGTCCAATGGAATGTCTCATCTATATGATTCCAAAGGCTGAGTGGTCGCGCTTTGGAGCGCGCGCGCACCCTCGCCGGTGTTACACGGCAGCTGGAGGTGTTTCATAATCTGCGTTTATTGTAGATTTCTCCAAAATGACACGTGAAAGTACACCATATATAACTTGTAGGAGAGTAAAAGCTTCACAGACAGACTGCGCACAAGGCTGCGGCGCGCGCAGCGTTTGGAGACTCCAACATCACGTCATGTCATGAAAACTCTCCACTGAGACGCACAGACCCGTGTCTTCATATCATCTATTAAATAAACAAAGATCTACCAAACATCTAAGTTCCTCTGTGTTTACAGTAATTATGGTAATAAACTCGTGCGCAAAGTTAATATTTTCACTCAGAATGAATGGATGAGCTGGCGCACCAAAGCAGGGTGCGCGCACACACTAATACCGACACACAATCACTCGTTCTTTGCGTGATAAACACATTTTATTACTATTCTTACTTAGGATTATTTTCCTCACTCATATTATATTAAATTCATTATTTTCCTGAATCTAGAAATGATTTCTGATCGCGCAGGGATCAAACAAACATGTCCTTCACACATGCAGGAAGTAATTTGCATCTGTTTAACATATGTAAATGAAGGCGTGTCAGGGGAGGTGTCTCACGTGCGCTCAGTTCCACGTTAATTGTGATGTACAAAAGGAATGTGCGTGGATTCCGGTGTACGCACAGTTTGATACATCTGGATTTTTTTGTGCGTACACACTTTTCTGGATTTGACCGTACGTCACTTTTCAGTAGGAAATCCACGCAAGTCTTTGTACATGAGGCCCCTGGTCTCTGAGGTCATCCAAAACAAGAGCGAGGACTTGAGTCAGATTAAAATCTATCCATCCACCCTCCCTCCTCCTGTCCACCTATTCATCATTCTATCATTCCTTCCATCCTTCTTTCCATCGTTCCGTCCATCGGTCCTTCCATCCATCCATCCATCCATCATTCCATCCTTCTGTCCACCTATTCATTATTCTATCCTTCCTTCCTTCCTTCCTTCCTTCCTTCCTTCCTTCCTTCCTTCCTTCCTTCCTTCCTTCCTTCCTTCCATCTAGCCATCATTCCTTTCATCCTTTCTTCTACTCCTTCCTTCCCTCCTTCCATCTAGCCATCATTCCTTCCATCCTTTCTTCTCTTCCTCCTTCCTTCCTTCCTTCCTTCCATCTAGCCATCATTCCTTTCATCCTTTCTTCTCTTCCTCCTTCCTTCCATCTAGCCATCATTCCTTCCATCATTTCTTCCGTCCTTCTTTCCATCTGTCCTTCCATCCATCCATCATTCCATCCTTCCATCATTCTATCATTCCTTCCACCTCCCTTCCTACGGTATATGCTTCTTCCATTTTGGGTCGGGTCGGGGGGTCACTGGTGTCCATGTCCAGCAGAGTTGGGGGGACACCCTGGACAGGTCTCCAGTCCATCACAGGGACACATAGAGACAAATGAGACAACCAACCATTCACTCTCACTCACACCTAGAGACAGAAACTGGTGTACCTGGAGGTGTTGCTCCACCCTGATGTTAAACGTCCACATCTTGTTTGCCCTGAACTGAAACCACCGACACATTCAGTCTGAAGAACAACACTGCTCCCTGTACTGACTGCAGCCTCAGCAGCTTGGAGCAGGTCCTGGTCTTTGCCCAGATGTGCCTCTGACGGGCTGCCTGTGCTTGACTTTGGACCAGTCACCTGATCTCCTAAATCTGACCCAGTCAGAATCAGTGTAGAGCAATTCACGACTTGTGTTTGTGTGCAGGTGTGGGACATCATGGGCACAGAACTCAAGCTGAAAAAGGAGCTGACTGGTCTGAACCACTGGGTCAGAGCTCTGGTGGCCTCCCAGAACCACCTGTACAGCGGCTCCTACCAGACTATCAAGGTATGTGGGGGGAAGAAACCGTAGCATTAATTATATGTAAAGCTGTGCTACCTATTGATGGTTCTGCTGTTGGGTATCCCAAATATTTTTGTAGGTGTTGAAGGTCTCGTGAGGCCAGGATGGAGGTTTTGTTGTAACAAGATGAAAGTGGTCTTAATGTTATGGCCTATCAGTGAGTTATTTTTCCTGTGTGTGTTTGCACCCGTCGTCCACCATGCTATAATTTAATAACCACCAACTTGACGGACTCTGCTGTATTTGGGCACTTTGATTCGAATCATTAGAGACGCTTTTGAATGCAGTTTGTGTCCTGGATCTAAATGAAGCCATGATACGTGAAACTGTTAAAGTCCGTTCATCAGATACAACTTCTCGAGTCTGTTCTAGTTTTGTGTCTGAGCTGCAGCAGAAGAAAGTTTGGGAAATGTGGCTCTTGGCAGTTTGCTGCAGATCTCTGGACCCCTGACAAATCTGAGTGAGATCTGGGACCTGGCTGCAGTTTGATTTGTCAAAGTCAACGTTATTGTCAAAACTGCAATATGTACAGGACATACACAGGATTGAAATTACATAACTCTCAGACCCCTGGTGCAACAATAACGTTTAAACATTATAACATTTAATAAACATAAGCATAAAATGAAATAATAAAAGTAGTACAAACTGGATTCCAAAAAAGTTGGGACACTAAACAAATTGTGAATAAAAACTGAATGCAATGATGTGGAGATGGCAAATGTCAATATTTTATTCGTAATAGAACATAGATGACAGATCAAAAGTTTAATCTGAGTAAATGTAACATTTTAAAGGAAAAATATGTTGATTCAAAATTTCACAGTGTCAACAAATCCCAAAAAAGTTGGGACAAGTAGCAATAAGTGGCTGGAAAAAGGAAATTGAGCATATAACGAACAGCTGGAAGACCAATTAACACTAATTAGGTCAATTGACAACATGATTGGGTATAAAAAGAGCTTCTCAGAGTGTCAGTGTCTCTCAGAAGCCAAGATGGTAAGAGGATCACCAATTCCACCATTGTTGTGCAGAAAGATAGTGCAGCAATACCAGAATGGTGTTACCCAGCGTAAAATAGCAAAGACTTTTAAGTTATCATCATCAACCGTGCATAACATCATCAAAAGATTCAGAGAATCTGGAACAATCGCTGTGCGTAAGGGTCAAGGCCGTAAAACTCTACTGGATGCTCGTGATCTCCGGGCCCTTAAACGTCACTGCACCTCAAACAGGAATGCCACTGTCAAGGAAATAACAGAATGGGCTCAGGAATACTTCCAGAAAGCATTGTCAGTGAACACAATCCACCGTGCCATCCACCGTTGCAGCTGAAACTCTACAGTGCAAAGAGGAAGCCATTTCTAAGCAAGCTCCACAAGCTCAGACATTTGCACTGGGTCAGGGGTCATTTAAAATGGAGTGTGACAAAATGGAAGACTGTTCTGTGTCAGATGAGTACAATTTGAAGTTCTTTATGGAACACTGGGACGCCATGTCATCTGGACCAGAGAGGACAAGGATGATGACATGATAGACAACATCCGCAGGGTGCTTGTAGGAGCATTCATGTAGATAATGTCACCGTAATCAATGGAGAGAAGGAAAGTCACAGATACAAGGCGTTTCCTAGCATTCAGAGTTAGACATGATCTGTTTCTGAAAAAGAAACCCAGTTTAACGTTTAGTTTCCTTACTTGGTTTTCCATAGGGTTGGACGATATGGCCAACATTTTTATCACAATATATTTCTTAATTTCGGTCGATAGCGATATAATTCGATATCAATATAAACGATATAAAAGCCTCAAAAAAACTATAAACTTTACAAATAAATTAATGTTCACCTTTTATTTGTATTTAGCCTCCAAAAAAAAAAAAAGGAAATCACCGTCAAATAAACATAATTCTCAACCCAATAATTCTCAGCCGGGTCATCTGGACAGTTTCTTTTTTATAGAAAAATTTCACCCTCTATCCGGAGGGCATCATCAGTCAGAGGAGTTCCAGGAAACTTTCCCCACCAAGCAGTAAACACCTTAAAGACCGTGTAAAGTGAATTTCAACATTTTCTTAAATAAACATAAATGTGATAATTGTAATGTTGTAAATGAGTAAAAAGTCTCAAAATTGTAGCTCAATTAATTTTTGAGTTATAGCTGAAACTGTGTATAAAGACATGTGTGTTTCAGGATTTTTTAGGCGTGTTTTAAACGTGACCGCGTTTCGTCACGCGGTCCTCATTAGTATAGCCCTACCCCCTGCTGCTCCAGTCGTATAAATTGTTCTTCGCATGGGTGGAGCCGTTCACTCGCTACCTACCGTCTCCCTCGAGTACTCGCATGGACTGCAGCCGCTCCATTGTGACATTTCTTTTTTTTTTTTGCCAAAAGTCATGAGGTTCAAAAGATTTACCTGACTAAATAAAGGTTGAATGAATGAATGAAAGTGATGAATGAATGAAAGTGATCACTTGAAGCTGTCACCATTCGCTTCCTCCTCATGAACTTGTCACGAGTGAACTAAAGTCATGTCCAACGAGGCTGCACAGGTTCTATTTCCTGGTGTGCAGGTCTGCTGTGTGGTATAAAGGAGCAGCGCTTCCTGTTTTTAATTTATTTTTTTAAACTTTTCATGAACATATAAACACAGAAAACCGCTGCGCAGCCCTGTCTTTTTTCTCTCCGCGCGCGTGTGTGTGTGTGAGAGCCGTGACTCAATCCTGGCCGTGACTCCGCTGACAGATGAGATAACTTATCAACGTGATTACTAATCACCAACACAGACCCCGCATGCGAGGTGACCGGCCATAAGTCAGATAAAAACAGAGCAGGCTTACTGCTGCTCCTTCTCTGCCTCCACACACAGCTCAGCTCAGCTCTGAAGGGGGCAAGACATGAGCGCAGCTGCACTGACACGCCCCCAGCGTTCTAGAGCAAGGCAAAATCATGTTTTTCATGATTTTTGAGACTTAATTTTATAAGGAAATCAATGTTTTTAATCAGTCAGCTTTATATGGGTGATTAATAACACATATTTATGCCGTGTGACAAAATAAAAACACACATTTAATTTCACTTTACACGGTCTTTAAAGACCGTGTAAAGTGAATTTCAATATTTTCTTCAATAAACATTATAAATGTCATAATTGTAATCTTGTAAATGAGTAAAAAGTCTCAAAATTGTAGCTCAATTAATTTTGGAGTTATAGATCAAACTGTGTATAAAGATATTTCTGTTTCAGGATTTTTTAGGCGTGGTTTAAATGTTACCGTGTTTCGTCACACGGTCTAAAGCCCCACCCCCTGCAGCTCCAGCCGTATAAATGCGTTCTTCGGTGGAGCCGTTCACTCGCTACCGACCGTCTCCCTCCAGTACTCTCACTCCTTTTACGCATGGAGGACTGCAGCCGCTCCATTGTGACATTGAGACGCAGGAGGGAGTCAAACAAACCCAGGCGTGCTGCTGGAGCGACCACTGCCACCTGCACCTCCGCGCACCTCCGCGCCCCCCCGCGCGTGTGTGTGTGAGAGCGATCCGCGTGGAGCTGAAATCCTGCCACGCGCGCCGTGAAACGCCGTGACTCCGCTGACACAGATGAGATAACTTATCAACGTGATTACTCTTTATTTTAATCACCAACACAGACCCCGCATGCGAGGTGACCGGGTCGGACCGGGTGCAGCGAGTCCGCTGCTCATCTTCTAAAATAGCGCTTATTATTAAACACATAACAGCGGAGTTATGTGTCCTCAACTTTAAAAACAAAACCAGAGTTGTTAGTGCACTAAAAACAGCGTAACTCTTGGAAAAATGAGCTGGTGTTACAGCCAGAACTCAGATAAAAACAGAGCAGGTTTACTGCTGCTCCTTGTCTGCCTCTCCACACACAGTCAGCTCAGGGGGCAGGACACTGGTGCAGTACTGCGCTGAAACCACGCCCACGCGCTGACACGCCCCCAGCGTTCTAGAGCAAGGCAAAATCATGTTTTTTCATGATTTTTGAGACTTAATTTTATAAGGTAAACAATGTTTTTAATCAGTCAGATTTATATGGGTGATTAATAACACATATTTATGCCGTGTGACAAACTCAAAACACAAATTTAATTTTACTTTACACGGTCTTTAAGTGGACCAACCAGTTTGCTGGCGCCAAGATAGTTTCTGGGGTCCGCCCTGTCCCTCGTCGACTCCTCCCAGGCAGGCAGCCACAGCCAAAGTGGTTCAAGGCAAGAAAGTTCATGCTTAATCATCCAGGTACCAAATCCAATAATTCTCAGTCGGGTCATCTGGACAGTTTCTTTTTTACAGAAATGTTTCACCCTCCATCCTCCATCCAGTTTCTATGAAAAAGAAACTGTCCAGATGACCCAACTGAGAATTATTGGATTTGGTACCTGGATTATTGAGCATGAACTTTCTTGCCATAAAATTCTCAACTGTGTCAATATTAATAGTTTTAACTTTAAACAACAACTTTAAAATTTACAGCCTTGAAATTCATAGTTAATTAAATAAAACTTTGGGTGTTGTTATTGATGAGAAGCTGACATGGAAATCTCATGTAAATTACTTAAGAATAAAAATAACAAAATCAATTGCATTACTGTATAAAGTAAAATAGTTTTTGAATGACAAAGTTTAGAATATATTGTATAATGTAATGATTGTTCCATATTTAACTGTTGTATTGAAGTTTGGGGAAAAGAGTACAAAACAATTACAAACCCTATTTTTATTTTACAAAAAAGAGCTATAAGAATCATTATTAGGAAGTGCTATGGTCACCCAACAAAAATATTATTTCATCAATTGGAATTATTAAAATTTTATGATTTGGTTCAACATAGTATTTTACAAGTCATGTATAAAACTCATCAAAATATTACCCCCAAATATTCAATTAAAATTTGTTTAAAAAAGAGTCATTATAACCTGAAGAGAATGTACAGGTAAACGTTTTTAAAAACCTCCATTTAGAACTAGTGTGAAGGAGCTGTGTTGTAATTCAGGGAGCAGGATTGTGGAGATTGTGGAGTTGACTTGATATCACCATAAACATTTATAAAACTATTTATGTTTTAAAATATGATTAAATTAAAGTTGTTGGGAGGATATAGTGCAGGTGATGGGATACATGAAGTTTTTTTGTTTTCAGTTTGGAGATTGTTCAAGTGAAGGTTGTTGTTGTTTGTATTTATTTTGTATTTTTTAAAATAAGGGGCAGATATTTTTTTTTCCTTCTTTCTGCACACTTTCATTCAATGTTTTTTTCGTTCTGATGAATTTGTTTTATTTTGAATGAACGAATAAAAATAAACATGCAGCGCTGGGGTGTTGTTTAGTACGTCGTAGTTTCAGGGACACGTTGGCTCAAACTTTATTGTGCTTCATCTTCTGACTCATCATATTCTATCGAGTGGAAACTCTTCAGATGAAACAAGTTAGATGTTTCAACCGCTAGTTAGAACAACTCTCCATCACGTTTTGCAGCATAAAAAGACAGAGTAGGACCTCATTGCAGCAGAAGAAACCTGCAGTTTATCAGATCTTAGAAAGCTGAACTACTTCCACACCTCAGACTTAGTCTTTCCTCTCTTATCAGTGATGTCATCTCTTTCTCTTCATTTGTGAAACTTTGTTCAGTCACATTCTGACGGTCATGGGCACTCGTTTTGAAGCGAAAACTTCGGAGCCTCGGAGATTAGCTTAGCTTAGCTTGCTATCGCTAACGCCTTCTGGACTCGAGCTCTGCGTAACTTCTACGTCACCACGCACTTGCGTAGTTGTGTCACAGCTTTTTCTGTCCGGGTTGAAACTGAAGCTGCTGCTTTGACCCGAACAAAAAAAGAAAAGTGTCAGTGAAACGCTGTAATCCTATCGAAATATCAAAAATATGCTTAAATTCATGTCATCGTTATTGTATAAAAGTATATCGCAAGATATATCGATATCGAATTATTGTCCAGCACTAGTTTTCCACATGAAGCTGAAAAGAGAGATGCAAGTCGACAAAGATACCCAAATATTTATAGAAGTCAACAAACTCAATAGGAGCACGATTTGAGGATAAAATCAAAGGAAGGAAGGGCATCCCTTTTGTTTTAACGGCATTTAGGACAAGTTTGAGGCGAAACAAATCTGACTGGATGGTTTCGAAGGTGATTACGAAAGCTGTATCAGTGGTTTTGTTTTCCCATCAGTCTGACTGTGGCAGGGTAAACTACTGCATTTAAAACCTTGTACTATGGTGATGATGCTGTCAGCTCTGCTGTGTCTCAGGTTAGATGAACAGTTTTTGTCTCAGATGAGAGTGAGCTGGAAGGAGTGAGTCCTTGGTGATTCCTGCTGTTCTTTGACAGCGTTGTCCATACGTCAAGTCTATGGAAGGAAGTTTAGTCCTTGTGATCCTCTCCACAGTCTGTATGACTCTCTGCAGTGCTTTCCTTTCTGCTTGTGTGGTGTTCTCATACCAGACAGTGGTGCCTGTGGTTAGGATGCTCTATCAGTCCTCTGTAGGCCTGGGGGAGAGGGTGCTGGTTCAGACCTGCTTTCCTGAGCAGCCTAATGAAGTAAAGCCTGCTGGGCTTTTTTCACTCTGGCTGTGGTGTTACGAGACCGGCTCAGGTCTGATGTAAGCTGCAGTCCCAAGAATCTATGGCTGTCAGCCCTCCCTACCTCAGTCCCTTTAACGATGAGGGGCTGTAATGGGGAAGGGTTCTTCCTGAAGTCCAATATGATTTCTTTGGTCTGTCTGTGTTGAGGATGAGCTCGTTCTTCTCTTTGTAGCTTATAATGTTGTCTACCAGAGTCCTGTAGCCTGGCCCGTTGCCTTCCTGGATGAGCCCCAGTACAGTATAGTGGTGTCATCAGCATATTTAGTAACGATGGTGGTGTGTTGGGTGGAGACAGTCAAAAGAGTACAGGGTAAAGACTTTAGGGCTGAGGCAACAGCCCTGCGTGGATCCTGTGCTGACTGTGAGTTCAGCAGACACCCGTCCTCCTATTCCTCTCAGACCACCTGTGGTATATCTGTCAGGAAGTCCAGGATCCAGTTGCAGGTGGGAGTCAGGATGCTGAGGTCTGTCAGCTTCTCTATCAGTTTGCTGGGTGGATTGTAATGAAAGCCAAAATGTAGTCCAGGAAGAGCATTCTGGGATATGTTCTGCTGCTTTCCAGGTGTTGCAGAGTGTGGTGTGGGGCTATACCTCATCATCCACTGATTGATGAAGGCGGTAGGTAAACTGGAGGGGGTCCACATTATCCAGGACCATGCTGTTGATGTGCTTAAGAACCAGTTTTTCTAGTCACTTCATATCAACAGATGTTAGTGCCACTGGCCTATAATCGTTAAAGGTGAATGTGTCTGGACTTTTGAGAAATGGTATGATGATGCTGGAATTGAAAATACGGGGGCCACTGTCTGGGATAATGATGGGGTGAAGATGTCATCCCCACAGGTCTTCAGAACTCTGGGAAGAACTCCAGCAGGTTACTTAAGAGTACATTTAAATCCATTTTCATGGTTCTAGTCTGGGCTAATCCAGTGTGTTTGCACAGTTAAAGCTACTTGTGGACAATAAATGTCTTCACTGAATAAACGTTCTTATTAATTCTCCTCTCGGGGACTCTGCAGAGATGAAGAGCAGGAGGAGAGTGGGGGAAAAAAACACAGTTTAGGTTTTGAGTAATCAGTGATGAAACGGGAGCTAAAGAGCAACAATATAATCATTGCTGTTGTTTTGTTTTTTTACACATTGCAGATGCAGAGCTCGACAAAGTCCATTTGACTATATATTATTGTTCTATATTATTGTTTAACCTCACAGTACAGAGAAGGAAATAAATGTTTCTTGTCTCATCAGTTGACTTGACTAACTGGTTGAATCACGCCGTTACCATGGTGACCTGCTGAGTTAAACTCTCACTCGCTCCCGCTGACTCCTCGTTTCTGTTGTTCTCTGCCAGATTTGGGACATCCGTTCTCTGGAGTGTGTCCACGTCCTGCAGACCAGCGGCGGCAGCGTTTACTCCATCGCCGTCACTAACCACCACATCGTCTGCGGCACCTATGAGAACCTCATCCATGTAAGGAACACATACACAGTTTAGGGTGTTGGAGTTTTACTGTACCTGACCTGATCTGATGTTTTTGTTTCCAGGAGGTTACAGGTTGTTTTCATGTCTTGAGTGTGTGTTTAGCCTAGTGTCCTACAAAAACACACACTCCGTGTGTTGGTGGTGTGGTCAGAGTCTTGGTGGATGTGATGGAGCAACAACAAACTAAAATTATTTTGACCAATAATGGGTTTTATTTAGTTTTGAAAAGCTCACTACAGGAAAAAGACATCTTAACTTCAGCTTGGATTTAGTTTTTCTAATGTAATATTATAATATTCCTAATTTATTGTTGTTAGTTTTGTAGTTTGTGAGTTTCCTGGTTTGTGTGTTTTCTTCAGGTCTGGGATATTGAGTCTAAAGAACAAGTGCGAACCTTGACTGGTCACGTGGGAACGGTCTACGCTCTGGCTGTCATCTCCACCCCAGACCAGACCAAAGTGTTCAGCGCCTCCTATGACCGCTCCCTCAGGGTGAGAACTCTGTGTGGGTGTGTGTGTGGGGTGGATGCCTTCCTACCTTCCTCCTTTCCTCCCTCCCTCCTGTCGGTCTGTCTGTCTGTCTGTCTGTCTGTCTGTCTGTCTGTCTGTCTGTCTGTCTGTCTGTCTGTCTGTCTCTGTCTTCTGACCGACCGGTCTCCTTCCTTCCCACTAACCGACCAAAATTACTTCCTTCCGAACTTCTGACCAAAATACATTCATTCATTCATTCATTCATTCATTCATTCATGAACTTACTAACTTACTTAGGAACTTACTTAGGAACTTACTTAGGAACGTACTTAGGAACGTACTTAGGAACGTACTTAGGAACGTACTTACTTAGGAACTTACTTAGGAACTTACTTAGGAACGTACTTAGGAACGTACTTACTTAGGAACTTACTTAGGAACTTACTTAGGAGCGTACTTAGGAGCGTACTTAGGAGCGTACTTAGGAACTTACTTAGGAACTTACTTAGGAACTTACTTAGGAGCGTACTTAGGAACTTACTTAGGAGCGTACTTAGGAACTTACTTAGGAACTTACTTAGGAACTTACTTAGGAACTTACTTAGGAACTTACTTAGGAACTTACCTAGGAGCGTACTTAGGAACTTACTTAGGAACTTACTTAGGAACTTACTTAGGAGCGTACTTAGGAACTTACTTAGGGACTTACTTAGGAGCGTACTTAGGAGTGTACTTAGGAACTTACTTAGGAACTTACTTAGGAACTTACTTAGGAACTTACTTAGGAGCGTACTTAGGAGCGTACTTAGGAGCGTACTTAGGAGCGTACTTAGGAGCGTACTTAGGAGCGTACTTAGGAACTTAGGAACTTACCTGTACTTGGGAATTTACTTAGGAACTTACTTAGGAACTTACTTAGGAACTTTCTTAGTAACTTACTTACTTAGGAACTTACTTACAGTATTTTCTGGTGTATAGGTCGCACTGGTGTATAGGTCGCATTGTCCAATTATCACCAATAGATTGGAAAAATCCCTAGATAGGTCGCACCTACGTTTAGCTCTGCTGCAAATGTCTGCCACAGGAGCGCACAGCAAGGCTTTTAAGAAGATTAACACTTAAAAACAATTATTTGTTTGATAAAAATTATAGCAAATATATGTCTGAGCTGAACTTTTCCTTAATAAATGAACGTAATTGTGAAATGAGCTGGATTTAAAAATTTGTTTCGCCGAAAGTGAATAACAAGCCATATATAGGTCGCACCGGTGTATAGGTCGCAGGCCATGAAAAAAAAACATAAAAAGGTGCGACCTATACACCGGAAAATACGGTACTTAGGAAATTACTTAGGAACTTACTTAGAAACTTACTTACCGGTACATAGGAACTTACTTACTTAGGAACTTACTTACTTAGGAACTTACTTACTTAGGAACTTACTTACTTAGGAACTTACTTAGAAACTTACTTAGGAACGTACTGTACTTAGGAACTCGCTTACAAACTTACTTACTTATGAACTCACTAACTTACAAACTTGCTTACTTCTGAAGACTGCTCGTAATACGGTGAAATGTCGTTTTGGGTTAGCATTCTAAACAACAAACCGTTTGAAATCTTTTGAAATCTTTCAATAATAATAATAATGTTTGTGTTGCAGGTTTGGAGTATGGACAACATGATCTGCACCCAGACCCTGCTCAGACACCAGGGCAGTGTCACAGCGCTGGCGGTCTCCAGGGGGCGCCTTTTCTCTGGAGCTGTGGACAGCACCGTCAAGGTAAAGGAAATCGTCTGTACCAGTCTGCTCTTAATGCGGTTCTTCATTAGTGGTTTATTTCCCTTCTGTCTTTCATTTACGCTTTTTTTCTGCAAGTCATGTTTCTATCTGTACGATAGGAGAGCTCAGTGAAAAGTTGAGCTTTATTCTCTGTCTCTTTCAGGTGTGGACATGCTAAACAAACAGCTGGCTGACATGCCTTGGTGACTTCCACAGGATTTCTGTCTCCACGCCTGTTTCTTTGATTGTGACTCCCTCACATCCCAGTGGCCTCATCACCAGTGCACTTGAGGACGTTGTGTCAGTCATGTGGGGCGAGCTGAGCTTAAGAGATTTTTTTAAAACTTGTTTTCACTTCTCCTTTGAGGAACTTTCTCAATTCCAACTAAAACATGGGAGTTCTGAACTTTAAAACTTCAGTGGGTTACACCGTGTCAGCTGAACTCTTCCTGATGCGGGATTCGATTCATTCATTCATTCAACCTTTATTTATACAGGTTAGTCTCACTGAGTCACGAGGACTCATTCTGAACTGTTCTCAGTTTCACACCAGCTCTGACGAGAGATGAGCTGTGGTCTTCAACCATTCATTGGGCCAAGATGGTGTAGAGGCAGGGCAGCTGGCTCAGGATCAGAAGGTCTCTGGTTCGATCCCCGGTCACGGCATACCTCGTTGTGTCCCTGGGCAAGACACTTAACCCCGAGTTGCTCCCGGTAGGACAGGCAGCGCCTTGCAGGGCAGTCTACCGCTACCGGTGTATGAATGTGTGTAAGAATGGGTGGATGGTTGGTACTGTGAAGCGCTTTGGGGTCCCTCAAAGGGGGCTGGAAAGCGCTATACAGTATAAGTAAGCTCCATTTACCATTCAAAGAGTTGTTTTAATGTCAGGGTGGGAAAGCGTGAAATTTAATTTCACTTGTTTTCCAGGTCTGTATAAGGCTGGACAAAACAAAGTATAGAAAAACACCTGTTTTTCTAAAAGTGTATTAATCATAACCACCGTGTTGCCAAGTTCTTAACAGGAAATGTGTAGTTGTTGTGAGACAGCAGCTGTGAAAATACTTTAATCGTTTTGCATTATTCTTAAGGGTCTACGTCTGAAAACACAAAGAAAAATGTGGACTTGTTAAGTTGATACAGATGTGTAAGATTTTGTTACAGTATTTAAGCAAAAAATAATAATTTTTTTTTGCATATAAGTTAAAAATAAACAGCAGTATTTAGTATTTTATAAGATGTGTGAAAAGCCAGAGAAACTTTGTGGTAAAAAGTTCTTCACACGCCCAGTAATGTTACAAGACCATCCAGATAAAACAGTCGATTACGTTTACAGATGTTTTCATGTCAAAAAGTGGCTCAAAATGGATAAATAATTTTAAATTGTGGAATTCCATAATGGAAGATGCGTGGAAACCCTGAAATATCTGAGTTTGAGGAGTTAAAGGAGAAATGAAATCAAATCTCAAAAAATCGATGTAACAAGAAAGTCATTTAGTAAACAACACACATAAACATACTTTGTATGCTTTTTTCAAGTCAGTAGCTTAAAGAAATAGTTTTTTACGTTTTTCCAGCTAAATTCCGGAGTGTATTAATTTCTGGGGGTCAGGAAGGAAATGACGCATATTTGAAGGAAATGAAGCATATTTGTCCTGCGCGCTACCTTCCAGTCCTCCTGTCTGTCATTTAAAATGGAAGCAGAAGACTTTTTTTGAATCCGAAGAAATGCAGGAACACCTAGTGGGGGTAATGGATTTACAACCATATCAGTTTGAACCTGAACCGACAGCTTGATCTCAGAATTCTGATGTAAATACTTCAGATTCTGAGGATGAGGAGGATCATGGCCTACAAGACAACGAGCCCAATGACAGAGTTGGCAACGTGGAATGGTAAGAATTGATCCCCCCACCCCCATATCACTTTAGTTTGTCAAAAACAGTTTGGTGATTTAGTGCATTAATGGGCATTTCTATCCTGGAAATACGAATAGCCGTGCGTTAGCCGCCTTGCTAGCGCCGCATGCTAACGTTAGCATGCGGCGGCTAATAGCTTCACATTGTCCGTGTCAAGGCCCAGGGGTTCTGTGTTTATCTGTGACTCATCACATCAAACTGAAGGTTAAGTCTCAAAGTGTTTACTAGAAAAAATAGCCTAATTAGAATAACCTACAAAAGTATTCAGACCAAATGTTAATAAATGATTGTGATTTTATAACTGTACTGTATATCATATCTCTGGAGCTGCTCATTTTAGGAATCATCAATGTAAAAAAGGTGTTGAGGTAATTATGACCAAATGTAACTTAATTGTCAGTTTGATGTGAAGAAAAGTTTTTTGTTTACAATATAAATGAAGCTTCACAATACTGTATGAGGAACAACCGTGACCCGACCTATGTCATACCTGGGAGCGAGAGCAGGTGGGGGAGGGGTGTCAAAAACATTGGATGAGATTTTTTTTCACTTTGCAAATTCTAAATTTAAGTTAGAATGACATTTTTGACTTGTGAAAATTTCTCAACAAGCTTATTTTACGCTTTTCATTAGATTACTATTAGCTTAAAAACACTTTTCATTTCTCCTTTAAGGTGCCTGTCGTTTCATAAGCGACTTGTTTTATAATCAGTACCATGAAGTAAAGCATTACTAGCAGGAAGTAGTTTTCTGTTCAGAAATACTTGATTGAATGAATACCAACAAATTCTGAGTGAAGCTGTGGTAAAAAAAGAACAAATTCGTGTTTCTCCTTTAAATGCTCATCTTTAACCTGCTCCTTGCATCTGAACGACACTAATGGACCCACAGAAATACTTGATTGAATGAATACCAACAAATTCTGAGTGAAGCTGTGGTAAAAAAAGAACAAATTCGTGTTTCTCCTTTAAATGCTCATCTTTAACCTGCTCCTTGCATCTGAACGACACTAATGGACCCACAGAACAAAGATTAACATTAGTAGGGAGAGTGATTTGCATGTGAGTGTAGCCCATGAAACAGCAGCTCACTACAGTGTAAACATTCCAACAGTTTAGTTTGGACTGAGAAAGTCTGACAGAACGAGAAGTGAAACAGCTTTAAAAAAACGGAGAGCTCCAGTCGCCGTTAAAAGAAGCAAAGCGTCTTGGGACGCTCCGGGACAAGCTGCCTTACAGTTTCATCTCACCGGACCCCTGCCTGCCTCTTACAGAAGCTCTGCCGTTAAACGGCCCTACTAACGATGCCTGAAGCGTAACGCTCACGCCACCGCCTGGGTTCACTCCCCTCTCACTCCAGATGTTTTATGAGTCTTTCAAGAACTCTTTAATGTGATTTTACTGTCAACTTTAGGCTGGACTCACTGAAGACGCGTTTCAGACACATACCAGCTCTTTAAGCTGAACTCTGGTGTGCCGCAGGCACCAGAACTCGGACCTGACTTTTTTCAACTCCAATTCATGTCTGAGGACATGGAGGTCGATTCAGTGAAAATTTGCCTTTATGAAATGGAGTTTAATGTGCAAAGCTTTTAAGATCTAGAGATTTAAAGATTTTATATTTGTGCCATGATGGAACTGTATTCAACGGTTGTACAGATGTGTAAAAAAAAAAGTGCCCACAAAATGACGGTCAGCGACCAGAGGAGGAAGCTGGTCTGTGTGCATGCACAAGCCTGTTGAAGTGCAAAGATTGTGTTTCAATGAGTGCCATATATTTTAAGAAAATAATCGTTTTTACTGTTGTCTCCTTCCTGTTCGATCAGAGAAAACCTCCAGAGAAACATTCAGATGCAGAGTCATGGAGGTTTAAACCGAGCTTTGAAGACCCACGTTGGGTAGAAAACAACCCCTGGCTAAATCGGCCTTGGAGGATAGTCTGAGATCAAATGTGTTCATCTGAGAAACTTTGTCTAAATAATGTTTTTATTTACACTCAGATCTTTTCAGCTTCGATAAAGAAGAGAGACGAGGAAGACAAACTGTCCTCATGCATCACAGTTTCAATGATTTATTGTACACTTGTAATCATTTCAGCTCGAGTTTATCATTGATCAATAAAACTTGTAAACCAGAAAGATGTGCACTGATAAATTAGATCATGTTTTTTAATATTACACCAATAATGGGTTATTTCATCCTAAGTTGGATGGAAATGGATTTTAAAAGATTTTTGAGAGCTTTGTGTTTGAAGTTACTAACTCAAACAAAAAGGATC